>JAUMHM010044915.1:0-15323 GCA_032362435.1 Melikaiella ostensackeni
TAGAACTAAGATATTTCCACTGAATCCTGTATTCAGTTTATTATATATATATATATATATATATCAGTGGGTAAACTACATAGCGAAAGATAATAGCCTGTTCAGAGATGTGATTAAGGATTCCGTCCCATGCATGCGCCATTATGCCTTGTTCTGCGTTCAATGCTTTGTCACTAGCCATGCCAGCCAATGACAGAGCTTCTGTAGATAACTAGGTGAACATTATTGGCGGGCATGGGTAGTGACAAAACGGAGAACACAGAACTAGACAAAGAAACGCATGCATGGGACAGCACCCCGTCATTAGTCTGACCCCCTTTGAAGCGGGACGCACACACTTTTGCATAGCGCATGACGCATGATGCATAAGCTTCTCGACCAATCACAGTCCTACATTTGATGCGTACGAGAATCAACATGCATCTCATGGAGGACTGTGATTGGTCAAGAAGATTAGGCGTTATGCCTTATGCGCAATGCAAAAGTGTGTGCCTCCCGCTTTACTTTTTACGCTTTTTATCATTGTTACGCTTTACGCTTTGGCTGTCTCTCACGGTGCATTCACACCTCTTCAAGCTGTAATTTACATAATGTAGACAACTTCGGACGTAAATAGGGATGGCGTGTGAGCGTCATCTGACCGATTCCATGAAATTTGACCGTCATCTGACGGTCAGCGTGAAATCGGTGAAATCATCTAATTACGTAAAAACTAGATGTATTTTAAGTATAATGAATCGTGAGAAATGTTTCAACAGTGAATGGAAGAAGTTTTATTGGTAGCAGATATGAAATAGGAGCTTGGAATATAAAAAAGTACAGTTCCGTAACAACATAACCTATAAAGATCCGCGAATTTTTGAATTGTGAACATTGATCATTTGAATGAGTTAAATTATTCAAACAATTTGGTATCGTGTTTCAACTTCTAATACACTGAAAAACAATAAAACATTTAACCGTGTTATTCTGTTTAGTGGAGAGCAGTAAACTAAATATAAGTACACGTATATAGGTATATTCTAAGAGGAACAGTAAAAGTGTATGAATTAAAAGTAATCTTTTATAAATAAATGTTTATTTATAACTTACTTAAAATTGCGTATCAGGGATCGTTCATAATTACGTAACGCATTTTTTTTTATTCAAATAAAGACCAAAATAAAATTACCGTGAAATTAGAAAGAGCACAGCGATATAAGCAAGGGAAACGTGTTACGTAATATATGAACGATCATTTATGTAATAATTAATTTGTTGAATATAAGATTATGAGTAACGAATCGTACAACCTTTTTTTTCGTTAGATGAGACTCCGTAATTATATATGTCAGCGATAGAAGTTTACTTAGAAATAAATATTACATATACAGGGTGTTTCTTTTATCTTGAGACATCGGAATATCTCAAGAAGTACGCATCTAAGGAAAAAAATGTCTGTCATAAAAACTATTTATTTTCGAGGGGGAAAAGCGGCCCCGCAAAAAATTACCCCACACCCCACCCCCTGGGAGCGGGAGGGGGTAACTTTAAAATTTCAAAAGGGAACCTATATTTTTTATTGCAGATCCAGATTCTCTGTTAAAAAATGCGTTAGTTTTATTCAAAATGTTTTTTCTGATTCACGCCAGATGGCGATGCATTTACGGGTTGAAGTCGCGCAGGCACCCACATGTGCAATATTTCAGTAACAATTTGTTCATAAAAAGCGTGCCAATATCGATATATAAGATGATTTCAACGATTTCAATGATTTCACCGATTACCGTGAAATTTCATGAAATCGGTCAGAAGACAGAGTCGGTTGGCATCAACTTCGGTCACTCCCCATCCCTAGACGTAAAGTACTTAGTAAATAATTACTGAAAACCACGTAAATTACGTAGAGTATATAACGTATCCAACCCTGAGTAGATTGAGCAGACAAGTACACATTGTGTAGATGAGAATGTGCCCTGTAAGAAAATGTCTGGCAGTCTATAGGCTCTTTCTACAACGCGCTAAGGGTGCTTGTCTATGCATGCGTTTTTTTATCTTGTTCGGCGTTTCCCGTTTTGTCACTAGCCATGCTCGCCAATAATGTTTTCTTAATGATCTACAGAAGCTCTATCCCTGGCTGGCATGGTTAGTAACAAAACGGAGAACGCAGAACTAGACAGAAAAACGCATGCATGGGATGGCACCTTAAATATGGTGAAATCCAGGTTTTTTTATGCCAGAATGAGGATGTCGTTTCACGAACCATAGATATTGAATTAATCATGGAATGAATATTTTACATAGGATTCATTTCTAGTTATCTTGTCGGTTTATGGCGAATCTGATTGGTCCAGAACCTGGATGTTAACCTAGAGTTCCTCTGAGGAGGTAGGTATTCATTGGTCCATAGTTTGTTTGCCATAATCTCATTTTGCCACAAAATCACCAAAAGTTACCAAGAAAATCTAGAATTGAAAACAACTGTTAAAGCACAGACTAGAAGGGAATGGGACATGATCCAATGAATACATGGTCTAGCTTCTCTAGCTCACTGATTCGTTCTAAGTTACGCAACCGCACAGTTTCGCCATTTTGTTACCGTAGCCGCGCAGTTTGAACTTGAGGCGTACCTCCCTGTGCGACAAAATATTATAGGAAAATTAGTATATATAGGAATATATAATATATGAATAGTAAAACAATTATTGCCAAAAAAATAGAGAAACTACAAAGCAGTGATTTAATGCAAACACTGATATGAAAATAAATTATATGAAGAACAGAATGATCGTTTGTAAATAATAGTGAATAAGAGTAGTATAGAAAAAGCATAAAAATTTGGATATTCATGAGAATTAATCACATTTTAAAAATCTCCGTTTAACAGTGTATAATTGTATAATGAAACTCGAATGCTATTAGTATACGTAATTCTCAGGTCTACTCTTATAAAAAGAAATCAAGCTTTCTTTCATCTTTGAAATTTCAGAGAGAGAAAAGTTTCTTGGAAAATCACCATGTAATGCAATTTGAAAAGTTAAAAATAATGACTACGATGTAGATGTTTTTATGTCAAGACTTATCATTTTTACAATAATTAGAAAATACATGTTAATATTTCAAAATTTCGACAATCTTTCATTTTTTTAAATATATTATATAATATGATATATAACATAATATTACAGGGTTTCGCCAATAATTTTTTTTTATTATTTTCGAAAGTCTTATGCTTTCATTAGGAATAAGAAAGGGTTTTTGTGTGATAAAATGTGATTTTATATTAGATATAAATGATATTCATAACGTAATAGAAAAGTTCGTCAAAAAAAGTGAACAAGCGAGTATAACGAGAATTGTAAATAAAATAGATCGTAATGATAATATATTTTACACGAGTATTTAAAATATGTCGATCAAATTTTTCTCCAAAATTTAGGAAAGAATATTTTCAAATAAAAATAAAATTATATTTATAATTTTATGTTTGGTATGAACGACATAATGTGATTTGAATAATTTTATTTATTCAATACTTTCCCAATTTACTTATATTTTATACATATATACCAATGTTTGTGCGTAGGGAGAGGCTAGGAAATACTTAAGCTGAAATTATAATTCATCCATATTTTTCTTCAACCATCTTCAAGTTTACAACACATTTTACTAGTCCTGAACTATTTCGAAACCTTAAAATTAGAAAAAAATTTCATTCGTTGCTTTTACTTTACTTAAATTTGCCGCCTGTGTGGACCAATATGGCGAAACTGTGCGAATTGCTTTTGATTGGACAACTTTTTTTTACCTGCGCGTGGCTAGACCATGTATGGCTTGGATCATGTTACAAGCTTTAGAATAGTGAAATAGTCAGGGTTGGTAAGTTACGCGTAACTCTGGAGTTTTTGAACTATAATACGTTTTCTCCGTAAGATACATCGAAAACCGTAGAAAATTCAGTGAGATACGTTTTGAGATGGCGGACTGCCAAGTTATACGTGCACATAACCTCATATTTTAAATTGATTTGTTTTTGTGAATAAAATCATTCACAATAAACAAGAAGAAATAAATAATTATGTCTGGACTGGGGAAAACTACGTAATATTGTGTTATCACAAGGAAGAATTTGAATTTCGAGAATCAAAAGGACTTTTTTTTTCTTCTACAAAAAGTTACAAAACTTAAATTTAAAGGGACTAAAAAGTCACAGGCACCTGAATAATTGTTAATTCTTTATACAAAATGTATTTTCCGTAATGAAAAATTATATTATACGTGAATATAGGTTATGTTATAAAGACACGACGCATGCGCCCTGCATGTTTTGATGCGGACGTATAATACGTTGCCTCGCGTAAAGATTACTTTAGAGTTTGACGACTTTATCAAAATCCAAAGGAATCACTTCATTGGTTAACGACTATTACGCTATTCTACCATCCTCCCTGCTCGGTAAGCCAAGGGTAACATGAAAAAGAATGAATTCTTTCGGATCCCCTTTTTGTCCTCGCGTTCGAATCTCTCTAGCATTAAAGGTTATCTCTTGAATTGAATCCTTTTCTGTACCCAGTGGCGACAATATTTTTCTGAATACTTTTAGATACCACAAAGCAACCGTGAAATGGAACAATTTTAATCCCTTTTAATTTATCACATTTCACTACTTTTATTTATTACTTTTCGAATAATATAGAGGTAAAAGCTTTTTAAAATACAGCATTGCTCATCTTACATTGTCAGGATGAATGTCGACACAGATAGCAGTAGTGAAAAAAAATTTTTGAATTTTTTATCATGATTTTATAGTTTTGTAACTGATAATATTTGAATAAATCGAATATTTTACGATAAAGAGATGTATTGTTGTGTATAATCCTACTGGATTTTGCAAATCTCATGCTCTTGGAGCGCAATCTGATGCGTGAAATGAAAATTGTGTTTTTAATTTATTTGAGGTTACGTTTAGAAGCTTCGATCGGCTTTGAAAGGGATCGGAATCTTGATATTTTCACTGCCTAATGAGGATTAAAAACGGAGCACAGAAAAGGCATGCTTAGAGATTGAAAATTTTTAATACCATTTAATGCAAGCCTTCTTTTCGGGTTATGGGATTCCACCCTGATGAAATCTTATACACCGTTCATTATTTACTTTTCCACGCGACATTACAAAATCAGGAGATATCAACAGAAAATCAGGAGACTCATTCAAAAATCAGGAAATCTGTAAAATTAGGAGCATCGGCAACACTGATTAAGCTTACCTCTTTGGTATCTTTGTCTGTGCTCAGGCAGGCATGAAGAACCCTTGTTTTTGGGTTTCTCTTACTCTTCTGGACATGAAAAGAGCTCTTGGGATCTGTCAGAACCATCACTCCTCTCCAATTCAATTCGGATTCCAACCAGCTTGTTGTGGAAATTGCTCCCATCTGTTTGTTAAATAAATAGCAATAATTAAGCATATAATTATAGCTTCTAAACAAATTATTAGCAACTTCATTTTATAGACTATGGTTCAATTTATAACTAGATGACTATGGACAGTTACTAAAATGGTTTTTAAATATCCTTCAATGTATTTTTAGAAACTATCAATCAGTAATTTCTTTCTGTTGATAGATTTGCAAAATTTTAATTTCGATTATTAGTTGTTGACCAATTTTTCAGTTCTAATGATGCTGAAATGTTTCAATTAATTAAAATCCAATTATATTCATTTTCACTGAACCTAAAGCCAAATTTTCATCAAAAATGTCCAACGATTTTATCAAGAAAGATCAATCCAAGATTAATAATATAATTATCTCAGACCTCACAATCCCTATGGGATAAAAAATAGGGTACAAAGGGTACTTTTTTTACACTTAAAGGGTACCCTTCTTACAAAAATGGGGTATAATAAAGAAGTTATTGAAGGCAGTAGATATTTCATAGGTATAGGTAGCAATTTTTATGTTTTTGTTTTCAACTAATTTTTTAGCTAGGTTTGAAAAATCCTTTAAGCAACTCAAAATTTTCAACTGATCAAAATACAATAGAAAAAAATCAAGAAAAGATGAAGGAGTGAAAAATATATAAACAGCATAATTTGAAAATTATTATTTTTGAATTTATCTTTTCTTGATTCTTCCAGCTTTTCTTTAACTTTTTTCTACTGCCTTTCTATCAGTAAAAAGTTTTGAGGTATTCAACAGATTTTTTCGACATAGGTAGAAAACGATCATTTTTAAACACGCAGGGCTCGTATTGACTACAAGGCTTAAAAAAGGTCGCATAAAATTACAAAAAAGTCGAATGAAATTTCGAAAAAAGTCGCATGAAAATTTTAAAGGTAATAAAAAAAAACAGTGTCAGGCTGAATGACAGATATAATAACTTAATTTTTTTAGGAATATAAAGGACATAATTTTTATTGACTTTCAAATATCAGGCCTCGGACTCATTTGCGAAATTCAAAATAGTGTCAATAGTAGCAAACATTTTGAAAAATAGTAGCAAAATATGATCATGCAATTCTTTAAGTAATAAATCGAGATGTTAACTATTTTTGAAATCTAGTATACAATATGCATCTCTCATAAAATCACGTGAAATCCTTTCAAATCTTCAAGATACCCTAAAAGCTTTGAAATCTCATGAAATCCTTTAGAAACCCCTGAAATCTGTTGAGATCCTTTAACAATTCCTGGAAAACTCGTAAATATTTTTAAATCCCTTGAAATCTTTTAAATCTCTTGAAATCCGTTCGAATCCTTTGAAATTTTCCGAAATCCTATGAAATTCTTTAAAGCCTTTAAAAATTTTGAAATCTCGTTAAATTCATTGGAATCTTTTACAATAACCTAAATTCTTAAAAGTCCTTTGAAATCTCTTGAAATTGATAAAATCCCTTAAATTTTTTTAAATCCCTAGTAATCCCACAAAAAACCGAGTAAAATCTCGTAAAACATCTTGAATTCTGTAATATCTTTCAAAATTCCTTAGAAAATGGTGAAATCTTTAAAATTCTCTCAAATCCCATGAAATTTAATAAAGCCTCTTGAAATTCCTTGAAATATTTGATATTTTCTGAAATTCCTCGAAATCTTTTAGAATACCCTAAAAGCTTTGAAATCCCTTGCAATTTGTACTAAAAACCCATTGAATTATCTTGAAGTCCTCTAAAATCCCTGAGAAACTCTCAAATTTTTCCAAATTCTCTTAAATCTACAAAAATTCCTTACAATCTTATGGAATCTACAACTACGAAATTCTTGAAAATTAAAAAAAAAACCAAGAATCTAACGATAAAATTTAGACATCACTCTCTTAAATACATCCATTTAAATAAAAAATAAATAAATAAAAAAAGAGGAAAGAAAAAGAAATAAATCCCCGAATCCCTTTTCTCTTTTTTTCTCTCGTCTTTTTTATTCTTTTTTAATAACAATCAAAGAACATTTACAAAAAATCTACCAAAGTTTCGGTGCTTATTGGTAGATTTTTGTAAATGTTTTCTGATTGTGATTTCAAAAAAAAATAATAAAACAAGACAAGAGAAAAAAAGAAGGAACGGGATTTGGAGTTCGCTTTCTTTTTCTTTCCTCTCTTTTTATTTTGAATGGCGATACTTGAAAGTGTGTCCAAATTTAATCGTTAGATTTTGGTTTTTTCTTGATTTTCAAGAATTTCGTAGTTAAATTCAAATGTTGGAAAAATTTAATTTCTTAAATTTTTTTCTTATGGAAACTTTTAGTTTCTTTTGAAATCCTGTGAATCCTTCACATATTGCAAAATTGCTTGAAACCCCTTTAAATTTTGTAAATACAGTGAAAACTCCTTGAAATCTCTGAAATCTCGCGAAATTATTTTAAATTCCTTAGAAATTTTTAGATCTCTTTAAGTTTTTTATAATCCTACAAAATTCTTTGAAATCTCATGAAATTCCTCGGAATCTTGTATAGTACACTACATTCTTTAAAACTCTTTGAAATTTTTAAAATACGAGAAAATGACTTTGAGAAGAACGTTTTGTTGTTGTTTGAGTTTTAATTACTTAGGCATGTCAATTTTTTCTAATAAATTCTATTACTAAAACGTTCTCAAGTATTTGAAAGATTGAAGGGAGTTTTCAAATTTTTAATTGAAAACAGTGGCCTCTAAAATATGAAATTATCTTTTATGGATCATATACGTATAAAAATTTGTAAACTTTTGAAGAGACTTTACGAACCTACAAAAACGTTGTAAAAAATTAAGATCGACGAAAATATAAAAATTATGATAATAAACATCAATATATGAGTCGATATATTTATGTATTCTGGCGATTTTACACGTGATTTTTGCATTTATCTTGAAATCTACAATAATTCTGTGTCCTTTTTATTCGAATTTCAGTTTTGATTCTAAATTTGAAATTACTAAAGTTTGAATGTCTTCAATTTAAACTTGCATATTTAGGTCGCATATTTCAATCTAAAATTATTTAATTCTCAATGTTTTCAATTTAAAATTGATTAATTTTGAACGTTTTTAATTTCAAACGCTATCAATTTCAAATTATAAAATTTTGGCCGCTTCAAGTTTAAAATTGCCAAAACATTAAGACCCAATTTGAGGTGGTACCACTTTGAACAATTTAAATTTGAAATCGCCTTTTGATATTTGAATTAAAATTGCTTCAAGGCATATAAATTTAGGCTATCATTTCGAAATAGTAGAATTTGAAACAATTTGAATTTAGACCAAACAACTTTATTTAGTAACATTTTCTAAATTCGCAATTCTAAATAATTCAAGTCCAAAAGCTCTCACTTTGAAACTGTCCAGAATGATTTTTGTTAGACTTAAAAGACAATTATGGGTCTTAAAGGATCCTTAGGGTCCTAGGGAATACTAGATATTTTTTCCGAGAATTTCAAAATATTCATGACACCGAAAGACAGCAAGGTTTGGATATCCCGATTTTATTAAAAATTTAAAAAAATTAGGGCATTGACTGGAAATAGGGTACTATGAGGACCAAATCTTTAAAATAATGGAATTTAGGGACTACAGCTGAATATAGGGTACAATAGGGGATATAGGGACCGGTCTGTGAGGCCTGTATATCTGTATAAATCTTAGTAAATATCTTCTTTGAAAATTATACATCAAAGAAAATTTTTATTCATTTTTAAGACAAATTTCGTATTATTTTTTAATTTCGCTGAACTCTTCTTAGAGCCACTTGCCTTTCAGGTCTCCTACAAACGTTTTGATTTAAAATAAGTTTAAAGCGCATTCAGCATTTGATGTTTGGAATTTGTTTCACTTTGAAGCTTTTAATTTGCGAGCTTCAAGAAACTTCAGTCTTATCAGCTGCAAAAGAATTTAGATTGAATACTCCAAACAAGAAAGTGTTTAAATTTTTTTTACCTTCACTACAATTTGAAAATCTTTGATTAGATTTCGATTAAAATTGTAATACATCTCTATTTAAAATCGAAAGCTTTCCTAATTCAACTCTTAATAACTTGGAATTTTAATACTTAAAATCATAATTCCAATTCAAAAGAGTCGAGCAACAATTAGTGATCTCAAATTTAATTTGTTTCATTTTTTCTAATAAAATTAAATAAATAAATTTTTTGAAGCTTCCTTTACCCTGTTGATGTACTCCAAGTAGACTCCATCCCTTTTTCCTTGTAACAGATGAGCTACTATTTTTTCATCCTTAGTCTGAGTAACATTCGATTGACCATGCTGAGATGTAGGCTTTAATTGAACCTCTCGTATATATGATACCAATTGAGGATTGTCCATCGAAACTCTGTCAAGAACGTAGTCTCTAGTCAAGTTGGCATCAAAGGCTTGCCTTCTGGAACTGAAAATGCAATTAACCATTAACAATTCAAGAAAATAAAGTCCCCTCTAATTATGAATTACCCATCCCAAATATAATTCAGGGTGTCCACTCAAACTCCAAACAAAAATTCCAGGCTATTTCCCAGGTTTCCCTTTCAAAAATACATTTTTTCCGGTTGACTTTTAAGCATTTATAGTAATTATTATTCAATATTAATTGCTATATTGTATAAATTTTGAAAAGAATTAAGCATTTTATGTGGGTTGATTTAGTACCAATCTATTCCGATTATTCCATTTTTCAAGGAAGAAAAAGGTAATAATCCAAACCAATAACACATTTCTAAAAAATTGCTGACTTCCTCAAATTTTCAAACTATATTTAAGTAAAATAGATATATTTTAGTAAATTGAGTTAATTATTAACACCTCAATTAAAAGAAATTTAAAGTATTCATAGGCAACCCTACAGATTGAGACCAATCTTTGCTTAATGTCTCTCTTTTAAAATTTCTTGAAGATTTTTATGGCAAACCAAAATAGGAAGGCGCAGAGGAAGGAACAGGGTAAGCAGAAAGACGAGGAGAGTGGAGCTCCGGTTGCTCCTCTGGGAGCTGAGGGATGGAAGAACATCCTCCAGCTCCTAAAGGAGCAAGGAGACAAAATCGAAAGGTTAGCCCGGGAATTTAAAGTCATCCAAGAGGGGATGCTTAAGAACAACCAGGGCCTTGTAAAGACGAGTGTGCGGAGGCAGCCGAGGTTCTCGGTAGCCTCATCTACACTCACACTTGCTTGGTGGAGAGCGGGAACGAAATCCAGAAGAGGCTGGATGCCGTTCTCGCCATCAGAAAGGCGATCGGGGGACAGAGGCCCCGATTGGCGTCTTTGAGAGATACGCCCAAACAGCGGTCCAGGGGTGAGAAGCGACAGGCCTCGTCCACCCCTGAAGATCGAACTTCCAAAAAGGGGAAAGCCGCCAAGAGCCAGCCCTCCGACAAGGAGAAGGACTGGCAATTGGCGACAAACAAAAAGAAGAATAAGAAGAGGAACGGAAAGGAAGACAACAAGACCAATAAGACCGGGCCGTCGGGGATGCTCCTAGCGGAGGCGAGCAGAGTAAAACTCCGAAGCGCCCCCTGACTGCCAGGTCCGCTAGGTCTAGCGACGCCATCCGGGTGTCGGCGAAGGAAGGTGAGTCCTACGCCGACATCCTGAAGGAAATGAAGTCACGGGTTAAACCCATGGAGGCAGGACTTGAGGTTCTGTGTATAAGGATGACAAGAAAGGAGGAGATACTCCTCGTCCTCAAAAAAGAAGGGGATGTCCCGGCATTTAAAAAGGCTCTGGGTCAGTCAATCGGCCAGCGAGCCGACGTTCGGGCCCTTGTCACCACGAAGGCAGACGAGGTAAGGGACCTCGACGAAACGGTGACCAGGAAGGAAGCGCTCGGTGTAGCGCTGGGTAAGGAGGAACTGGGGGCACCATGCAGGCTCTTCAAATGCTTCGGCGGAGTGAGGGTCGCAGTGGTGCAACTAGCGGGGGCAGATGCGAAAAGTCTGCTCCAATTGTGGAAAGTTCGGCTCGGTTGGGTCAACTGTCGTATCCGGGAGCACGTCGAGGTGCCGAGGTGCTTCAGGTGCCTCGGGTACGGTCATGGATCGCGCGGCTGCAAGAACCCCAGCAAGAAAGATGCCTGCTGGAGGTGCGGCGGCGCGGCTCATGTGGCGAAAGATTGCAAGGCCCCCCGAGGTGCCTGACGTGTTTAGACAGGGGCGGCAAGGACGGCGCTCATGCCGCGGGGAGCAGCTCCTGCCCGGTGTTCCGGGAGGAGCTGAAGAGTTTGAGATGCGGGAATTGAGGTTCCTGCAGCTTAACCTCGGGAGAGGAAGAAACGCCCAGAACCACCCGATGCAGGTAGCCAGAGAGAGAAGGGCCGTTGTGCTGCTCATTAGTGAGCAGTACAGGAAGCCTGAAAACTCTGTCTGGTTCCAAGATGCATCACGGAAGTCTGGGATCGTGACATGTAACCCCGATTTGGGAGTCGCGAAAGTTCTGGAGACCGACAAAGTGTTCGTCTGGGTCGAGGTGGCGGGTGTACGTGTTTACAGCTGTTACTTCTCCCCTAACGACCCCTTCGACATCTTCGAATCCCAGATTCTCGCTCTTGAGGAAAGCCTCCACGAGGCGGTCGGGCAGGTCCTCATTGCCGGCGACTTCAATAGTAAGTCACCGGAGTGGGGCGAAACCCGATTGGACAGGAGAGGAGTTTTGATGAACGAAGTAGTCCCCAGAAATGACCTTGTTGCCCTGAATCGGGGCCATGGGCCCACCTTCAGACGAGGAGTCAAGAGGTCGATAATCGACCTTACGATCGCCACGCCTCGACTAGCGTCGAAGATAAGCGACTGGCAGGTACTCGAGGAAACAACCTTGAGTGACCACCAACACATCGGGTTCAGTATAACGAACCAGAAAGCCGGAAGTTCGAAAAGGAGGGTCGGCAAAGTGGAACGCCCCTTCTGGAACACAAGACGGCACAGTAAGGACAAACTCCGAGATTTTATCGAGGAAACCAGGCTCATTGACGAGCATGGTTGAGTTAAGTCCACTGAGCCGATGGAGAGCACGGTGCGCTCAGCGAGGCAGAAGGTGATCGCAGCATGTGATCACTCGATGCAACGCCGGAGGCAGAGACGGGCTCAAGGCTCGATGTTTTGGTGGAATGACACTCTGTCGAGCCTGCGTAGTGCATGCAATACAGTGCGTCGGGAAGCCACCCGCTCTAAGGGTGATCTCGTGCTGCAAGAAGCATGGAAGATCGCTGAGGTGGCATATGAGAAGGCTATGAGGAGAAGCCAACTCCAGTGCTGGAGAGCTTGATCGGGGAGGTCAAGAAGGACCCATGGGGACTTGCCTTCAAGATAGTCACCAAAAAATTGGTGACTCGACGAATGACCCCCGGCCTGAACGATCCCGATCAGGTTCGTAAAATCGTTAGGACCCTATTTCCGCGAGTGGAATCATTCCCACGGGAGGACTGGAGAGCCTGCTCGGTCCGAGGCGAGGAGCTCTTCACTCTCGAGAAACTGAAGAGAGCGAGTCGAAGGCTAAAGGCCAATACGGCACCTGGGATCGATGGTATATCAAACGAGATCCTCAAAGAGGTGATCGAGGTATACCCGGAGATCCTCCTGAAAGCCTTTAACTCCTGTCTTCGGGAGGAGAGGTTCTTTGCGGACTGGAAGAGGCAGAGACTGGTCCTCCTCAGAAAAGGAGAAAAGCCTCTCGATAAGCCCTCATCCTTCAGACTAATATGTCTGTTGGACACGATGAGGAAGCTTCTAGAGGACTCAATTCTGCAGAGGCTTCAGAGCCATATTCAAGGTGAAAATAGCCTGCCGAAGAACCAGTTCGCCTTTCGCAAGGGCAGGTCCGCGATTGACGCCATGCAGGCGGTGGTGGACACGTGTCGCGCTCCTCAGGGATCGCGGGTACGGCCGTTCGTGTGGAATGTCATGTATGACGACTTCCTGCGCATGGACCTACCTGCTGGTACGACGATATTCGGCTTCGCGGACGACGCGCTTGTCGTGTGTACCGCTGACGACGTAGGAATTCTGGAGCTGAGGATCAATGAAAATCTATGGCAGATGAAGCACTGGCGGGATGCCAGAGGCCTAGGAATGGCCCTGGAAAAAAGCGAGGCGCTTCTCGTCACTGAAAGGAGATCCTTTAATCCTCCGCGGATTACGCTGGGCGGACTCGAAGTCCAGTGGAGCGGGAGTCTGAAGTGCCTGGGAACGCAGTTTGATCGGAGGCTTAGTTTCCGCGAACACCTCGTTACCGCAACTGCCAAAGCCATCCAATGTGGAGCTAATTCAGCTCGGCTTATGCCCAACATTGGCGGACCCAGGGAAGTGAAGAGAAGACTGGTGATGTCCGTGTTCCACTCGAAGCTGTTTTACGCGGCTCCGGTGTGGCCCTGGCAACCAACAACCAGGCCATATCGGCTTCAAACTCCACGGACAGTGGGTTCAAGCTTATAGTCGCAGTGCGCCTCTTCCGTCATCCGTTCCCCAAGCAGCCCACGCAGAGGCTCCTAACGGAGATTCCATTCATGACCCTACCCATACATATTTAGTCCCTACGCCCAACGAAACCTTTCGTCCTCATCACTTGCGTGATGATGGACTCAATGTGCCTTCAGGACTCCTCAGACTCTAGCATATGCGAAACGAGTTTTTCGGGGGAGAGCTGAGCTCCCACGGCCCTACGCAAGTGCTTACCTGCTGGTTGTTGTTGCGGGCAAGCTCCTTACGGCGCAGGTAGGCCTCTTGCTTTTTCCTCGCTAATAAATCTATTGGCAGTACGCTTGCCAGGACCGACACTACACTCGTTGACGCCATGCGGTAGGCTGAGATTACTCTCAGCGCTACGCCTTTCTGCGCTGAAGACAGCATTTGCATGATGGAGCGATTCTCTAGGACCGAAGCCAACACTGAAGCTGCGTGAAGCAGCTTAGATTGAATCACAGTCTCCGCCAGCCTTCTTTTTGCTTCCCTGGGTCCGCCAATGTTGGGCATAATCCGAAATAGATTACCCCCACACTGTATGGCTTTGGTGGCTGCGATTTTGAGGTGTTCCCTAAAGTTTAACCAGATCTTTCATCTCGCGCTGTTGAATGCATTGCGTATGTCAATGGTGACCAGCGCGCAGAAGCCTTTTCGCTCACCAGTTCTTATTCTTGCCTTCTTTGCAATGTCCACTACCGGATGTATGGCGTCTACTGTGGACCTGCCTTTTCGAAAGCCGAACTGGTTTTCTGCTTCTCTGAGGATCTCAATTGGTATCCCGTCGATGCCCGCCGTCTAACTAACCTTTAACCTCTGGTCTGCCTTTTGTAGTTCCTCGAGAGTGAAAAACTCCTCTCTCTGGACCACGCAGGAACTCTAGGCCTATCGCAGAAATGATTCAACACGTGGAAACAGGCCCGGAACGATTTTCCTAACCTTCTCAGGGTTGTCCAGGCCGTGAGTCTTTCGCCTCGTCACCAATTTTTTGGTGACTATTTTATAAGCTAAACCCCATGGATCCTTCTTGACTTCCCCAATCAAGTCCTTCCAATATTGGATCTGGCTCCTCCTGATGGCTTTCTTCAGTCCCTTCTTAGCGTTCTTCCATGTCTCTCGCAGCGGAGTATCACCATTGGAACGAGTGTATCTCCATCTTGCCGCATAGCATTCACTGCGTAGGCCCGACAGTGTGTCTCGCCACCAGTACATGGAGTTCTTGACACTTTTGTGCCTCCGGCGCGGCATAAAGTGGTCGCATGCAGCAATTACTTTCTGTTTCGCCGCCCGCACCGAGTCCTCCATCTTCCCCGCGGGACCAACCCAACCAAGCTCATCAGTGAAAATTCCATAGTTTGTCCCTGCTAAGTCGCTTAGTGTTCCAAGAGGCGCGGTTTCTCCTGCCGCCCCTTCTTTTCACTAATTTTTTGCGCCTTTCCTTTAT
>JAUMHM010044962.1:0-15322 GCA_032362435.1 Melikaiella ostensackeni
AGTACCGCACACTTCAGATGCACTCTTGAAGATGCTATCCCGTATTATTATCCATGCACCCTCTACATTTTTATTGTCCAATTTAGTCTTCCAGTCTCCTTCGTGATGTCCTAAATATTTATTCAGCTTTTCACGATATTCCAATTGTACTTTTGGTTTCTGCAATTTCTCTATTCTATTTCGCGTCAGCTTCGGCTTATTATTAATTCTTCTTCTCCTTCACCCTTGACCTAGGCTCATTTTTGAAACTAAGAGGTAGTGATCCCTTTCGCACTCACTGCCTCTCATAACCCTTGTATCCCTTACAAGCCCTCTCAGTCTCTCATTCGCTACAACAAAGTCAATTATACTATGACTGTCGCCTCTGCACCAAGTATACATGTGGATCTTTTTATGTCTGAACTAAGTATTTGTAATAAAAAAGCCTTCTTTTAAGCATTAGCTAATGAATTTATCCCCATTACCGTTCATTTTTAGGTCCCCGAAATGGCCCAGTACCCTGTCGGTACCTTCACATTGCACACTAACTCAGCCATTCATATCGCCAAGTAAAATTATTCTTTCGCCAGGATCGCAAGTCCCTAAAATATCATTTAACGAGTCCCAGAGGGTATCTTTCACATCCCCCTGGTCACCATCAACTGGAGCATAGCACGCTATAATGAATAGTCGTCTGATTTCTATTTTCATTCTAACTCATAATAATCTAGGTGATACACATTCATACGTTCTGACATGTTGTTTTGCTCTCTCATTCATGATCAGACCGACTCATTGCGTACCATATGATTCATTTTCTACTCCTGGCCAAAGTTCGAGCCCGCTTCCTATATTTCTCACGTTACATCCCTTCTTCTTTGTTACCGGTACACACAAAATATGTAGCTTCCTTACGCGCATTGTATCCCGCAACTCCTTTTCCTTAAGATCACTTACACCTCTAGCATTGCAAACACCAAATCACCATTTATCACCTGAAACGCTTACGAGGATATGCCTTTCGTCAGTAGAAGTGTTAATCCTATCCGAGGCTACATTATAATTTGTATTATTCATGGTTGAAAGTATACACCCAACTACGACTTTATGCGAGAATTTATACTCAAAACGGTAAAAATACCCTTTTTTGATTATATTTGTAAAGGAGTGTATAGGTTTTAGGATTTTAATCAGTATAAAGATTGTTTTCATATTCGAAACAAATATATACGAGGCAAAAAAGTGGATTAGTCTCACAGTATTAACTTTGAAGAATATTGACTTCCGACGATAATAAGAAATCTGGTTTTCGATTTAAAAGAAAAAAAACTGCGAATTTAGTGTCTAGCTGTTGAGTTGCTGAATCGATACAAAAATGGTATAATTAGAAAATTGTTCCATTCGTCCCATCGGTCCCATGTTTGCATTATTAAAAAAGGTTTATTCTTCATGGTAATAGAAATTTACATCTGTACAAAATAGAGTTAATTAATATTTTGTGTTCCTACTGGAAATGTTTCTTATGGCCATAACGTTTAGGCCCTGACTGCTGAGGCCTTGACAGTTTTTAAAATTATCCATGCGAGTGAAGGCTATTCCAAGCCATCCCTGAAGCCGGACATAAAGGGAGACTCCAGTGTACTGATCTAAGCCAAAATATGTTCATGATTAAAAATATCTTAACCCTTAAAACCTACATTTTTGAATGAGGATTTCTTCCAAATACTCAATATTTTCGGAGATGCTTTGACAATCTTTATTGAGAAATACGAAGGCAAAGTGAATTTTTTTTTTCTGTTCAACAATTCAATTTGATTGTAATACTGTAGACACTAAAGGAGAACGTAATCTGTGTTGGGCCAAGAAACATGCTATATAGACACGCCTCCTTTCTCGCTTCAAATATTAGTTCAATTAAGTTAATTTACTGAAAACAGTTTAATTAACACTTCATCACAGCTTTCAAATTTACCTGGCACCAGAAATTTTTTTCTAAGTAGATTAAAATGGTCATCTGAAGTTACTTACGGCCATCGTATAAAATAATGGCGCTAGCATCAATACCATAAAAGTAAGCCAGGTACAGGCTGAAAGGTGCATACGAGAAAAAGTTCAAACCCTGCCTGCAAGCGGTTTGGAATCAGCCTTTTTTCGGTTTTTATTTTTACGAGAGAGTCCACCCAATGAAGAAGAACAAGCAGGATTTTTTGGTAGAATCGACATACAGTCTATCATTGCAGCAACCGCTCGAGCAGTGATACAGGCCGCGAACCTACCAAGGCCGGCTCATCAGCAATATCCGGGTCCCAGACTATTAGACTACAAAGATTTCGGTAGGCAGATACCTGTTTTTGGAAAAGATTCCGAAGAAGATTTAGAGATCTGGATCGCTAGAGTGGACGAGATCAAAGAAGCGTACGGCGCCTCCGATCGAATCATTAAGGTTTTGACGACAAAACAGCTTCAACGTCGATCCAGGATTGGTACGATTATACAGAAGGAACCATATTACCAAAAACTAGGATGAATTAAAGAAAGCTTTGATTCTAATGTTCGCATCTCATGAGAGCAACGTTTCTCTCATTAAGAGAATGGAGAGTCGATTCTGGAAAGCAGGAGAAAAATTTTCAACGTACTTTCTCGATAAATTAAAGTTAATGACAAAGTTGAGACTTGTCGACACGGATGAGATTGAATATATTATCCAGGGTGGTAACGACTATGTTTTAGAAGTTCAGATGTTGGGGTCAAAATTTAAGACGCTGAACGAATTGTTGGTGTTCGGCACGTTGGTAATTGAAGATCAGTGTAAGCATATTCCGAGAGCCGGTGCTATTGATCAGGTCGGAACATCTGTCAAGAAACCCACCGGCACGTTTCCGAATCAGTCGAGCAGTGTAATCAAATGCTTTAACTGCAGTGTTGAAGGACACATATCCAGAGATTGCTCAAACACTTGTCGGGAGAAAGGTTCCTGTTTTACGCGTGGAAGTATCGGACATGAATATCGTAGTTGCCTCAACTCTGCATCAAATACATTGACGTCAAATTCGGTGCATAAAAACTCCACTAGACACCAAGTTCCTGACAGCACTACCGCACTGGTTGAAATACCAGGAGGAAAGGAAGAAGAGAACATCGAAGGAATGAAAATAACATCTATAGGTGGCAGCGAATCGTACGATGTAAACGACGACGCTTATTATGTACAGGTTAGCGAGGTTAGGAACCGTCAAAGGTATGTAAAAACTTTTGTAGATTCCGGCAGCGCTATAAGTCTATTAAAAGAAAGTACGTATACTAAATATTTCTCTGACTCCGATTTTATTGAAAATTTAGATCGTACTCATTTCGATGGATTAAATAAATCGCCATTCATAATTCATGGTTATATTGATACAGAAATTTATGTTGACACTTTGCCCTGTAATTTATTTAAGGTCCGATTTGCCGTAGTACCAGATTCGACTACGTCTTACGCCGCGTTATTAGGGAACAATTTCACAAGGATGCCCGGTATGAAAACTATATTAGGAGGTACCGCTATTACCCTTTAATGTTCGTCTCCGAAAACACAGCAACGCTAGTTGATGAACAATTTGACGAAATCTTGCATATAGACGTAGTCGAAAGGCCTAACGAGTTGGATGCGGTAATAGATGATGTTAATCTTATCCTATTAGAAATTGAGTCTCAGCTGTCGGACTGGCTGAATAGCTATCCAAATGATAAAGTTGAAATTAAACCGGTTGATTATGAAATGACAATCAATCTAACTTCGGATATACATTCAATTTTGCATCAAGTAGATTGTCTTGGGCGGAAAGGGTAGCGTCTCGTGAGATCTTCAACCGCCTTTTAGAACATGGGAGAATTGGGCCTAGCGATTCACCCTTTAGTAGCCCCATTGTTCTAATTAAGCGGAAAAATGGTGATTTTCGGCTTTGTGAAGATTACCGCGCTTTAAACAAAATAACTGTCAAAGATCACTATCCGTTGCTTCGTTTTGAAAATCAGATAGACCGGCTGCAAGGTAAATCATGGTACACAAGCCTCGACCTAAAGGACGGTTTCCACCACATAAACATGATTTTCAAAAAACTTATCGAAAAGGGCAAAATTTTAGTGTACCTAGATGATATACTAATCGCTACCGATACTTTAGAGGAGAATCTAACAATTCTCAAAGAAGTTTTGGATCTGGCAAAACTAAGAGGCTCAGAATTAAATTTGCGCAAATGTAAGTTTTTTAGAAGATAAATTGAGTACCTAGGATATTTGATAGATCAGGATGGTCTGAGACTGAGCAGTAAAAATTCAGAGGCGATTAAAAATTATCCTAAACGGAGAGCAACTAGGGAAATTAGGAAATTCTTAGGCTTGGTCAGCTATTTCATAAATTCGTACATAATTATGCATTAATTGCTAAGCCATTGTATGCACTTCTGAAAAATGATGTTCCGTTCCGTTCTGAAGCAGCCGAATTAGAATATGTTTAATTGTAACGCGGAAAGTTACTAATAGAACCGGTTTTGCAATTGTATTCGCCAATCGCAGCTACGGAATTGCATACAGATGTAAGCTCTCACGGTTTTGGAGCCATTTTGTTGCAAGAAGGGCCAGACGCGAAATTCCACCCGGTTTTCTATTTTAGCCAACGCACGACGGAGGTCGAAAGCAGGTATCATAGTTACGAACTCGAACTTATGGCTATATATTATGCACTTGAAAGATTCCGAGTTCATCCTCGAGGCATATCGATAACGATAATTACCGATTGTAATGCGGTTAAAATGGCCTTGAGTAAAAAGGAAACTAATCCTCACATTAATCGATGGGCATGGGCACTGCAAAGTTATGTTTACTTGTTAGAACATCGGCTAAGTGATCGCATGCAACACGTCGACGCACTTAGCCGAAACATCATGATTATCGAACCGTTATCTTTCGATCAAGTGCTTGTTTATAAACAGCTACACGATCCGATTATTCGCAGACTACATAAAGAGTTAGAAATGTCCGAAAGTAAACTTTATGAGCTTCGTAATGGTGTCCTATATCATAAACGCGGCGAAAGTCTGTTGTTCTTTGTGCAAACTTGTCACGACGACTTTGGCCATGTTAGTCTCGAAAAATCAATCGATCTTATAACAAGCATTTACTGGATTCCGAATATGCAAGCGTGCGTCAAAGACCATATTGAAAATTGTATAAAATGTATAACCTACTCTATGCCAACGGGAAAACAAGAAGGGTTTTTGCAACTTTACGATAAGGGAAGCAAACCGTTCGAACCCGTTCACGTAGATCACTATGGGCCTCCGAAAGCGGCTCGCTTCGGTATGAAACACATTTTAATTATCGTAGGCGCGTTTTCGAAATACACAGTATTCTATCCAGTCAAAAGCACAACGAGTAAAAAAAGTATCGGAAAATTAGATCAGTACTTTCACCTTTTTGGAAATTGTCAGAGACTAGTGTCGGACAGAAGAACTTGTTTCACCTCAGATGAATTCGCGAAATTAATGGAAGACCGAGGAATTGAACACGTTAAGATTGCTTCAGGTACGCCGAGAGCGAACGGCCAGGTGGAACGCGTGAATCGTTTTTTATGCACAATTCTGTCAAAATTAGCAGGAAAAGAATTCTGGCTAACTGCCCTAGACAAAGCTCAGTTTGTAATTAATAATACTTTGCATAAATCAATTGCGTCCACCCTGAGTAGAATTCTGTTCAGTTTTGATCAGAAAAGTTATACAGACGACGAATTACGAGATTATTTAAGATTATTCAGTGCAATCGATCCAACAGAAAATAGAGAGAACTTGCAGCTTAACGAAATAGAGCAAAATAAAAAGATTCAGGAATACAATAAATCGGTCCACGATGCGAAGAGAAAAGCGTCATATAAGTTTGAGGTTAGAGACTACGTAATGATTAAAAATTTTGTCACTACTCCAGGTGTAAATAAAAAACTGTTACCGAAATACAGAGGGCCTTATATTGTAAACAATGCGCTCGACTTAGATACGTCATAGGCGATATCGAAGGCTCTCAGGTCACCCAAAAACCATTTACGGGAGTTCTTAGTCCGGATAGAATGAAATTATGGATCGAGAGAATGTCCGATGATACAGATAATGATGATAACGAGTAAAATAAAGTCGCCTATGGTGGTCGGGTCAACCACATTGTCAGGAAGGCTGAACTGTGAGCGCTTTTTGTAATTCCCGCGTTACTTACGGCCATCGTATAAAATATTGGCGATGGCATCGAAACAAAAAGGAGAGGGGAACTTCCGTTGGGGAAGGGACTTCCGTTTGAGTTTTCAGGTTGATACGCCGTCTTCACTTTTTATCGCTTTCTGTATGGTTATTTTATGTGAATATACGATCTTCATTATTTTAAAATAAACGCTGAATACATTCTTTTCCCCTCCCTATACTAAGAATCCGCCTTATTCGTCCTTCTAGAATGTTCCACTATTTGTGATTTATTATGTGGTACTTATGTGATAAGTTCAAAAAACATTGAGTAGTATTTAGTATCAAATTCTTTTTAAATTAGGCCGCAACCGACTTCGGAAAAATAAAATTAAATGACCCCCATTTAGCTTATAATAAAGTATATTATACAGCTTGCCTGAACATTGCTTGCAAAATCAATTACACGAATTGAGACTTTGATATTCATCCCCGAATTTAGCAATAGAGTTCTATCTAATTTTTTATGTGAACATTAGTCCCTTCAAGTCATTAGTTCGTGGCAGCCCTGAAAATTACATTCAATTTTTAGTGCTCTCTTTATTTGATTAGGAAAAAAAAATTTAAGAATTTGCGACAACCCCATTGACCGTAGATATTACTTTTATATCAAAAAACATAATACATTTCGAATTCGATGTAATTTTATTTACTTGTACCGTTTTGACATTTCTTTCGAATTACAAACGAAATTGTATTTTAGTCATCAAGGAAATTCATAACTGGGCTGCTGCTTCGGCTTCTGCTGTGGCTTCTGACATGATGACGCCAATCATCAGCTGGTGATGGTGGTGGTGACACAGGTTTAATTATATTATATTCCCGAATTTCTTCATCACTAATTCAAATGTGAGCCCCAGATTCTATTACAATTACATAACCAAATTCATCAAGCAATGCATGAATAGCAGAACCGACGCCCCTTCCAATGATAGTATTACGCAATTTTACGAGATCTACATGACCGCCGAGTGGACGTAAGATAAAATATCGGTCCCTGTAGTAGATACCATTATAGTTAAATGAGGTAAGATGCAAAACCGTGGTACCAGGAAATACACTAGAAGGCTGCCACCCTCGACTAGAGCAAGCTGAAACATCAGGGAAAAGTTTTTAATGTTAATAAATCTTACAGTGACTTAATAAATATGTTATGCTGGTGCAAAAAGGGCTTTATCTTTATTTTTCAGATGGCTCCCCTACGAATTGTTGCTTTTCGTGTCAAAGTATATCTCCTGAATTTTGGCAGAATTTAACAAAATTATTAATAGTATCCATATCAATTTCAATGTGAAGTCCATTTTTGCAAAATACTGCTTCTTTTATTTTGGTTTCCGTTTTCAATGGATTATTTCACTTTGGAATACATCTTTTGTTTTTTTTTAGAAATATATATCACCCAGATTTTTGGCAGCGTTTGAAAGAAATATTTACGGGATTCTCAAGTCCATTTTTCGCACACCAGAAATTAATCCTCTCGTATGACAAAGTAGAATAACTTACTGACAGCGGCAATTTAGAAAAAAAATTAATTTTTCGCAAAGATGGGCTTGAGAGACTCCAGAGTATTTCTATTATGTTCTGCCAAAATTCAGGTGACATTTTGACATCAAAAGAGACAAATTTTAGGGGATATATTTTAGAAAAAAAATTAACGTTTTTTTGGCAATGTTAATATACATATTATACGAATGAAGAGTGTCAATAAGGGGATCTTGTTTCATCATGTCAGTTTCGGGAATGACACCACAGGGTTTCATGAAGATTTTTTTCAACTCTTGGTGATAATTGGAAAATTTCAATTGAAAAACACGAACGCAAAATGACTATTTTTACTGTTTAATAACACAGTTCCACAAAAAAAAAGTTTTCTGAAACCCGAGCTAAACCACCATACTCATACGTTTTTTGAGTCGCTAAATCCGGTTCCGTGGTCAATTTGACTCCATCAAGTCAGGATCATGGTCAGTTAAAGGTCAAAATGAAGGAAACCATTGGATCTGAGAAAAACCTTTACTCTCAGACGTTTTTGGGGTCGCTCAATTCGAATTCGGGGTCAGTTTGACCCCACCGGGTCGGGATCAAGGTCAAGTGAAGGTCAAAATGGGAAAAAACAGTTGAATTGGTGTGAACCACTATTCTAAGACGTTTTTGGGGTCGCTAAATCCGAATCCGGGGTCATTTTCACTCCATCGGATCGGGATGAAGGTGACCCTGAGTTCAAAATTGAGAAAACCATGGAATTGGACGAAACCTCTACTCTTAGACGTTTTTGAGGTTCCTGAATCCGAATCCAGGGTTAGTTTGACCCCATGAGGTCAGGGTCAAGGTCATTCCAAGGACAAAAAGAGAAAAAACCATTGAATCGGAGGAAACCACTCTTCTAAGACGTTTTTGGGGTCGCCAAATCCGAATGTGGGATCATTTTCACCTTGTCAGTGGAGGATTAGGGTCAAACGAATTTGTCCGAACAGAGTTTTGTTACAATTTCTGAATTCCTACATTGAATATCGGGAATTATATATCACTGCGATCGTAATAGTCATTGTGCTACAAGTGCGAAAAGTAAGCAGTCTCACACTTGATATTTTTTGCAACAAATGCAGGAAGTTTTCGATTTGACCAAAGAAAAAACAAATTCTCCGGAAATTTAAGAAAATTATGGTAAATTTACCAAAAGTCACTGAAAATTTTCAGAATCTTTTAAAATTCTTGGAAATCAGAAATTATAAAAAAATTTTTGGTAAATTCAGAAATCACTGAAAAATTCAGGAAATTTAAGGCATTCAAAGCTTTTCGGAAGAAATCCCAAAATTTCCAAAATATCCTGAGATTTATGGAAAATCTATTAATTACCTGAAATTTCGGGTATTTCTTGATTTGAAGAAATTTTTTTTTTCCTTTGAAAAGTGAGCAATACTAATAGGAATTGATGAAGTGAACGTCATCTGATCACGGAAATTTTCGTGTACGAATGGGATTTGGCTCCAAGTCAGGATATATGATTGTTTGGTTCGATTCGATTTTTTAAAAAAGATTTTTTCTATTTTTTTTATTTCATAAACCAAATGGTACCAACAAAAATTTTTCACTTTTGAAGAATACTCACAACAATTCTCACAAATAGCTAGAACGGATAATTGATTATCAGATTTGTTTTCTACATTACAGATTATTTATTAACTTATATCAATCGAACTCGGAAACACTTTTTATGCATAAATTGTTAAAATTTAATTAAAATTATGTGACCAAACACTGTTAGTCACCGAGAAACAATTTTCATCCACTTATTTGATGATAACAAATCCAGTAAATTTTTAAACTCCTAGAGTTCTACTGTAAAACTATTCTAGATAGTTGTTCCATTCATGCTAAATATTTTTTTAATGAATCCGAATATTTGGTAAGGAACAGTATTCTGCAAAAGTCAAAAATTTTTGTTGTTGTAGCTTTGATTATAGAACAAAAAAGGTACTAAAAACCTTCTACCAGGAACTGGATCGAAACGATAAATGCAGAATTTTATTAACTTTCATTTTTGAGAAAATCTGAGTCGGATGGATATTGTGCTTCAAATCAGTTTATTCAAAGACACTTTTTTTGCCTACTGAGCCGCGCCGCGCCATACAAGAGGAGATGTTTCAATTTTTATCTCGAGACCTGAAGGCAAACCCAGTCTAATAATTGCAGGGCTTGTAGAGCATAGTTGTACCTTCCTCTGAGGATGAAATAAAAATAATGAAGAATGACGTCTTTTGGTCTTCAACTATTGCCTTCAAGGATTGTAAAATCAAGAACTTCTGAGATAAGATTTGAAATCGTGTTCACATTTTCTGATAAGGGTAACGATCGGATGCCGAAATGTTGCATCACTTGTTGTTTCAATTTTTTCTTCTTAATCTTCAATTTCATCATTCATTCCCGGACTTACAAATCCTTTTATTTTAACATCTTTTCCACATTTTATAACATAATTGTAATACTGTAGACACGATGAGATAACGAAATCTGTATTTTGATAAAAAATAAGTCTTATGTACAGCTCTCCTTTCTTGGTTTTATTACTAGTTTATTCAGGTCAATTAATTAATAACACTTATTCAAAAGACAACTTTTTACTAAACTGCTAATGTGAAGAGTAAATTGTTAACTGTAATGTTATGGTAATGATGCTTTAATGTTATTTTAATGTAATAATAATGTTGAAATATTGGAGCAAATGTTGACTGTAAACGTGTCAATGTAAACTGTGAACACTTTTGCTTATCCGCCGATCGACAAGAATTGTGTGCATCCATATTTAAACAGCCCACTTTGTTGCTCCTCAATAAGGACCAACTTCAGTCAGAATACACTTTGACGTTGACCCTTATTCACAAGCGACAGAGTGGACTGTTGTAATCTGTACGTGTACCCATTATCGATCAGATAAAAAATTTTATTTTCGAGCGCATTGAAACGCTGCAAGGAAACTATCTGAATATAGGATAAAGAAAATGTCAGTTTTTTTCTGTGCAGTACATAAAATTAGACACACACACACACACACATATATATATATATACATTCATTTATTTATTTTTATATATATATATATATATGATAATAAGGATATTATTATATATTTACCAATAAAATCATATAAAACCACCGAAGCGAGGAGCAAAGTACCAAAGACCCTCATTTTTCTCTAGCTAGGAAAAACTGAATTACGGATTTAGTTCGTGATCACAGTGTAACTAATTCATATCGTGAAAATGTTCAAATATATACAAGTCTCCATGTCATTCGTCCTTCTACATTAATTCACTATTTGTCAGTTGAATTGGCGTTCTAAAATGTGAGATGTTACAAGACAATTTCTGAAGATTAGAAGGTTTTACAATCTGGAGATTATATTTCGACTGTCCCGATGAATAAGTCACTAACAAATCTTTCTGTAAATAAAGGGTTTCAACTATATTATGCTTCGCTAGAGTGTCGTAACTCCATTTACGAAGACATAGAGATGCGACTCTCTAGCGAACTAGAATATTGTTGATACGCTCTGTTTTCGGAAAACTTTGCCAGTGACTTATTCTTCGGGATAGTCGATTTGGTGTAGATCATACGCGTTAATATACTTGTATTTCCGGGGTATCGCCCTCGAGCTCTAATGTCCAGTTCATATAATCCATTTTCTGAGTGCATGGCGAGATTCCCCCCAGCATTTTTACCGAAATTACTTTTTACCCTCTGTTTTTTATGAAGGGAAGGATAAATCTGTTCCGCTGTTTTTGTTCAGCATTTCTTATTCTTCCTAAACTTATTTCTTATTTCCTTCAGAATCATTTTGCATTTTTCTATCTTCTTGCGCTTTGATTCTATCCTTGCTTTGTTTGACTAGTACCTTGGCTTTTCTTTTTTTATCTCCATAATCGTTTTCTGATCTAGTCCGCTCCCCATTGCTAAGACCTCCACTATTTAATATTCTCAAGTACGCTTCTTTTTTCTTGTTTATAGCCACGCAGATTTCATCATTCCACCAAGCATCTCCAGCCTTTCTTCCTACAGCCGCAGTACCGCACTTTTCAGATGCACTATTGAAGATGCTATCTCGTATGCTTTCCCCTCTACATTTTTATTATTTAATTCAGTCTTCCAGTCTTCTTCATGATGTTCTGAATATTTATTTAGTTTTTCGCGATTCACCAATTGTACTTCTGATTTCTGAAAAGTCTCTATTCTATCTCGCATCTGCTTCGGCTTATTATTAGTTCTTCTCCTCCACCCTTGCCCTAAACTCATTTTCAAAACTAAAAGGTAGTGATCCGTTCCGCATTCAGAGCCTCTCATAACACTTGTATACCGCCCTGCTTGATATCGAACCAATCGCTCAGTTCATCGTTCACTCTTACACTCGCTTTACAACCATTATATATTGCTTTTATTTCACTCAGAAGCCAACCTCTCACTCCATACTTTTTCATGGCTTCCCAAAAGCTTAAATCTATTCACCTTATCGAAAGCTTTTTCCAGACCAACGAATGCATAGAAAACTCTTTTGTTTACTCTCAAACTTTTTTCTGTGATCTGTCTCAAGCTAAATATCTGATCCGCACATGATCTTCCTGCCATGAATCCATATTGAACTTCCCAGATCCTTTCCTTAGTTATTTCCAAGACCTTCTCAATAATGAATTTATCCCCATTACCGTTCATTTTTGGGTCCCCGAAATGACCCAGTACCCTGTCGGTACCTTCACATTGCACACTAACTCAGCCATTCATATAGCCAAGTGAAATTATTCTTTCGCCAGGATCGCAAGTCCCTAAAATATCATTTAATGAGTTCCAGAGGGTATCTTTCACATCCCTTTTATCACCATCAACTGGAGCATAGCACGCTATGATAAATAGTCGTCTGATTCCTATTTTCATTCTAACCCATAATAATCTAGGTGATACACATTCATACATTTTGACATGTTGTTTCGCTCTCTCATTCATAATCAGACCGACTCATTGGGTACCATATGATTTATTATCTACTCCTGATCAAAGTTCGAGTCCGTTCTCAATATTTCTCACTTCACATCCCTTCTTCTCTGTTTCCGGTACACACAAAATATGTAGCTTCCTTACGCGCATTGTATCCCACAACTCCATTTCCTTAAGATCATTGACACCTCCAGCATTGCAAACACCCAATCTTCATTTATCACCTGAAACGCTTACGAGGTTATGCCTTTCGTCAGTAGAAGTGTAAATCCTATCCGAGACTACATTATTATTTGTATTATTTATTGTTGAAAGTATACACCCAAATACAACTTGATGCGAGAATTTAATATTAATTTTAAAAATTAATTAAAATTTAATGATAATATAATAATAATTTTAATAATACATTTTATTTTCGATGTAATTTTAATTGCTTGTACCGTTTTGACATTTTTTTCGAATTACAAACAAAATTGTATGTTAGTCTCTAAAGAAATTCATGAATGGGCTGCTGCTTCGGCTTCTGATGGGGCTTCTGACATGATGACGCCAATCATCTGGTGATGGTGGTGACACTGGTTTGATTATATTATATTCCTGAATTTCTTCATCGCTAATTCGAATGTGAGCCCCAGATTCTATTACAATCACATAACCCTGTTCATCAAGCAATGCATGAATTTCAGAACCGATGCCCTTTCCAATGATAGTATCACGCAATTTTACGAGAACTATACGACCACGGAGTGGACGTAAGATGAAATCTGAGTCCCTGTAGTAAAGACCATTATAGTCAAATGAAACAACACTCAAAACCATTGTACCAGGAATTAGAGTAGAAGGCTGCCACCCTGGTCTAGAGCAAGCTGAAACATCGGGGAAACGTTTTCAATGTTAATGGATGCTACAGTTACTCAACATATACATTATGCTAGTGCGAAAAAGGCTTTATGTTTGTTTTTTAAAATGGCTCCCCAACAAATTGTTGCTTTTCGTGTCAAAGTATATCTCCTGAATTTTGGCAGAATTTAACAAAACTATCAATAGTATCCATATCTATTTTAATATGAAGTCCATTTTTTCAAAATACTGCTTCTTTTATTTTGATTTCCGTTTTTAATGGATTATTCCACTTTGGAATACATCTCTTGTTTTTTTCTTTTAGAAAGATATGTCACCCAGGTTTTTGACAGCATTTGAAAGAAGTAGTTACGGGTTTCTCAAGACCATTTATGGCATACCTGAAATGGATCCTTTTGCATAACAAAGTTGATTAATTCGTTAACAGCGGCAATGAAAAAAAAGCAATTTTTCGCGGAGATGGGCTTGAGAGACTCCTGAATATTTCTTTAATGTTCTGCAAAAATTCAAGAGACATTTTGACATCAAAAGAGACCATTTTTAGGGGAGATATTATGAATGAAGGGTGCCAATAAAGGGATCTTTTTTTATCATGTGAGTTTCCGGAAAGACTGAAAGTATGCTCACGTCGAAAACAAAAACTCAGGTAAGTCATTCAATACTCTTCGGCTACATTTTTCTCGGAAAGTACTGATTTTTGCTAAATTATGTTTATAATTCATAATATTTTATCTTTCAGGATCCACAGCTTTACATGAAGATTCCTTTTAACCCTTGGTGATAATTGGAAAATTTTGATTGAAGAACACGAACGCAAAATGACTATTTTTACCATTTTACAATGCAATTTGATTATATGATGAGATTCAGGATTGAGAAAAAAAAGTCTTCAATGATCTACGACTTTTACAGACTTTTACTCAGTTAGGAATTTAAAGAAACAGTGATGCAACGTTTCGGTAAAGGACCTTTACCCTCAACAGGCATTTTTTCTGAATCTCAAGTTGCACTATATCCTAAATTGTTCCTTTTTTGTCAACAAATTTTTCAAGAAATAAAAATATAATCGGATAACATTTAAGGGGTTCTCCATCGACATTTATGTTTTGTAGCCTGTCTCGGATTAGGTACACAAATTCTTTTATTATTTTCTTGCGATGCATATAAATTTCTATTTCTGTTGTAAAATGATCTTCTTGATGGAAAGAACGTATCAAAATGGTAGATTTTTGTACTCTGTTCTGTAACTCTGTATGACTTTCTCATATCACATCACTGCGATCGTAATAGTATATTGTGCTACAAGTGCGGAAAGTAGGCAGTACCACACTTGATATTTTTCACAACAAATGCAGGAAAGGACACCGTAACACGCCTATGGGAAAAGTGGTTTCCGTTAATTTGGCTGAATTTTTTATATGTTACGTGTCTCGTTATTCTGAACAAATGTCTCAATGAGCACAAAGCCCAAGACACAAAGGGTTCCAAGGTAAGCCCCGCCGAAGTCAGTGCGATGAGGGTATAGGCTCTACTCGTAAACTAGGCCATTGACTCTTATTGGAAACGTACCCCCAATATGAAGTAAATGAAATAATTAAAAAAGAATAGCCGTTGCCGCTTGCATTAGCATTACCCAGAGATTACCACGTGGAGGTCGCAAAGTCGGACTTAAACTCCTTTGTCATCGTCAGTCTGTCAGTCGTTATAGTTATAAAGTTCTTCAGTATTATGTT
>JAUMHM010044981.1:0-15321 GCA_032362435.1 Melikaiella ostensackeni
GTATGGTGGGGGTAGTCGGGAAACGCGAAGTCGAACGTATTTGAGCATCGAAGTGGCGGGACCATAGTTTGTTGGATCATGTAGCCAGCCAACCCACGTGGAAGGAGTCCCCGGAAAGTACTCCACGGAAATTCTAGCTGGAAATTCCGTTGACTTTCCGTGGAAATTCCGCTAACTTTCCGGCTGCATATTCCAGCCTGTAATGGACTCAGGAAATTCGGGGAGAGAACGCTATACTATTTTTACTTCTGGCCCCGGTCGATGCCCGCAGGTTTCGACCATTGTCCCAACATATTCCGTTGGCACTAGATGTAAAAAATACATTTTCCTCGAGGAAGTTGATTTTTCAATGGAGAATTAGTCGTTCGCGTGGGGTTGCTGGGATGACCCCTCATTGTACGAGTACAATACCTTCAGTGTGCACCAGATGTAAAAAATACATCTTCCTCGAAGAAGTTGCGCAGTTAAACTCTATGACACTTAAGTCTGCGCAGTGGAGTTATGTCGTACTTACGGATGCGCACTAGAGTTATGCCGCATTTACGGCTGTGCAGGACACTTCTATGAGCTTTAGGGTTGCGCAGTTCAACTCTATGACAGTAAAGGCTGCGCAGTAGAGTTATGCCGTACTTCCACATGCGCACTAGAGTTATGCTGCATTTCCAGCTGCGCAGTAGACTTCTATAGTGTTTATGATTCCATAGTTCAACTCCACGACACTTAAGTCTGCGCAGTGGAGTTATGTCGGACTATCGGATGCGCATTAGAGTTATGCCGCATTTACAGCTGCGCAGGACGCTTCCGTAGGCTTTATGGTTGCGCAGTTCAACCCTATCACACTGAAGGCTGCGCAGTAGAGTTATGTCGTACTTCCGGATGCGCAGTAGAGTCATGTTGAATTTCTGGCTGCGCGGTAGACTTCTACAGTCTTTATGGTTGCGCAGTTCAACTCTATGACACTTAAGTCTGCACAGCGGAGTTAAGTCGTATTTCCGATGCGCACTAGAGTTATACCGCATTTACGGCCACGCAGGAGACTTATGTGGGTTTTGTATTTGCGCAGTTCAACTCCATGACACTAAAGGCCACGCAGTAGAGTTCTGTCGTACTTCCGGATGCTTACTAGAGTTATGCTGCATTTACCGCTGCGCAGGACACTTCTGTGGGCTTCATGGTTGCGCAGTACAATTGTATAGCACCTAAGGCTGCGCAGTAGAGTTAAGTCGTACTTCTGGAGCGGACTAGAGTTATGCCGCATTCACGTCTGCGTAGTTCTCTACTGTGGGATTTATGGTTGCGCTGTACAATTGTATAACACTTAAGGCTGCGCAGTAGAGTATTGTCATACTTGCAGATGCGCAGTAGAATAATGCTTCATTTTGGGATGCGCAGCAGACCCTTATAGGGTTAATGGTTAGGTACTACGATTGTATGACATTTAAAGCTGCGCACTGAAGTTATGTCGGTCTTCCAGATGCAAGCGATGTAACCCTACAGCGCATCTGTAACTGTAGTATAACTTTACGGCGCAGCCTTAATTGTCATACACATTTAACTCGCAGCAATAACAGCGACATAACTAATGCGCTACAGTTAATGCTACACAAGCCTACTGCGCAGTCGTGATTACGACATAATCATAATGCGCAACCTTGAGTGCCACGTTAGTCTACTGCGCAGCCGGATATGCAGCATTATTCTCTTAAAAGTATGACTTTACTCTACTGCGCAGCCTTAAGTGTTATACAATTGTACTGTGCAACCATAAAGCCCACAAAAGTGTACTGCGCAGACGTAAGTGCGGCATAACTCTAGTATGCTCCGGAAGTACGACTTAACTCTACTGCGCAGCCTTGAGTGTTGCACAATTGTACTACGCAACTATAAAGCCCACAGAAGTGTCATGAGCAGCTGCAAGTGCGTCATAACTCTAGTGCGCATCCGGAAGTACGACATAACTCTACTGCGCAGCCTTCAGTGTCATAGGGTTGAACTGTGCAACTATAAAGCCCACAGAACTGTCCTGCGCAGCCGGAAATGCGGCATAACTCTAGTGCGCATCAGGAAGTACGAGATAACTCCACTGCGCAGACTTAAGTGTCATAGAGTTTAATTGCGCAACCATAAACACTATAGAAGTCTACTGCGTAGCCGTAAATGCAGCATAACTCTATTGCGCATCCGGAAGTACGACATAACTCCACTGCGCGGACTTAAGTTTCATAGAGTTGAACTGCGCAACTTCTTCGAAGAAGATGTATTTTTTACATCTGGTGCTCACGGAAGGTATTGTACAATGAGGGCTCATCCCAGTAACCTCAGGCGAACGACTAATTCCTATTAAAAATTCAACTTCCTCGAGGAAAATGTATTTTTTACACCTAGTGCAAACAGAATATGTTGGGACGACGGTCGAAACCTGCGGGAATCGACCGGGGCCAGAGGTAAAAATAGTATAGCGTTTTCTCGGAATTTCCTGGATCCATTACAGGCTGGAATATGCAGCCGGGAAGTAGTGGAATTTTCACAGAAAGTCAACGGAATTTCCAGCTGGAATACCCGTAGAATTTCCGTGGAGTACTTTCCGTGGAATCCTTCCACGTAGAAACAGAAAAGTGGCCAAGTGTGCATTTACACCTCTGCATGCAGGCGGAAAAGCCTATAAGCAGAGATGGGTTGTGACGCGTCACTCGAGGTTTTCTGCGTATAATACATAAACGACGTGATATACGTATAAAATTGTTTGAAACCATGTATATAGTAATATGTATCAAGATGGTGGACCTATTTCTCCACATAACATAACCTCTTTTCCGTTTAATCGTTTTATTCATGCAGATAAATTTTATAATTTTATACAAGAGGCAACTGTTTGTTATAATCATCATAACAAATCACATAATAAATAATCTGACACTGGAATATAGGTTAGATACTACTGATCCATTACTCAGTATAAGTTCCCATGGCTCCGATGCTCACGGAAACATTCCGCAATGAAAACTTCAGTAGACTATTGTTTACAATATATTTTGATAAAAATGATAAATAGTAACAAATAATCAAATAATTGTTCAATATTGACTGTTTCTGAGGAGAGTTGGATATTCTTAAATTATTGAATTTAAAATTCCCGCTTCTTTTGTCACGTGATAAAACGTAAAATACATCTAGAAGAACATGTAATATACATGTTGTATTATACTTACCCATCCCTGCTCATGAGAATGAAAGAGATAGTCTACGGAAAACTGCTCATCTCTTTCACTGTTATGGGCTTTTTCGTCTGAAAGCAGAGGTATAATTACACCTTAAGGACGCTGTCGCATGGGTACATATTAGCGGATACGTATTAGAATACAACCAATAGAATGCTGCTTCTTCTGTACAGTACACTCGAAACGGCATTCCATTAGTTGTACTCTAATCCGGGGCTCTATTCTCGAGTTTTTTTCATTTACGAATCTTGCCACTTTCGAATGATTTTCCATGAACCCTATTGTTGACCACTCACTGGCGGTTCGTATATGAAAAGTTTCGTACGAAATGCAACGAGTGGGTGTGACAGTGGTCATTGAAGCATGACATGTTTTACCCGCGAAAATTCAAATTAGAATAGATATTTCAATCAGGGTGGAAGACTTTGCACTTTGTTATTTTAGCGAGACCCCTATATTTTTCGAAATTGAGGGATTTTTTATTTTAGACTAAGTATTATGAATTTCCAGACTTGTAAACAGGTAATTACGAAATCTCTCACTCCGATCCACAAAGACTTCTTTATTCGTATTACATAAATATTTATACTTATAAGTACTTTTGGCGCCATTTAGACCGGATACGAAAGCCATAAAATTGTGTTTACAAATGATGTTTACAAATCCTTGGACTTTGAACCGTCTGACCTTGGACTTTGTACTGGACTCTGGACTCATGATGAATCATCCTACCCGCTAGATCTTGTAAATCATTGGTCGGGATATTTTAACTTTCTATTGAAACTTCGCTCTCATTCGTCGATAGCGCCAGAGAGGGGTAGAACTCAACGATATAAATATGACTGTAAGGCCCGACAGCGCCATAATTTGATTGTGAATCTTTGAATCTGAATTTGAATCTCAAGCACGGTTTTGAATCTATTTGTAAAACAGTTTACCGTGATTGGACATTCTACTTGTGAATAAAACAGTTTAATGACAGTCTCCTGACAAATCATCTGTTTCATTTCAAATCAATCTGAATTCTCTTGATATTGGTTTTAACCAATCCTAGACAAAATAAAGGAGTCAGCCAGCCCACTCTTCAACCAATCAAAGATGGACTCCCACGGAAACATTACATCAGAGAAATTCCGGACATAACATTGGTGTTAGAAGTGGGATTGCTGTGTCAAGAGAATTTTATTGAACTGCTAGTGACTTTGTGATTTTTAATATAGCACTGTGAACATCTAGTAACTTTTGTGCTGAATTAGCGGTGCAAGTGTTAATTGAATAAGCGGGAAAGACATTTAAATTTCAAATACTTTGACAGTGAACTATAAACCTTTTTAGAGACAATTCGTGGCGCATTGAGCGAAATAAAGAAAAGAGGACCCGCATTAAATAATAAACAAGTCGCGACTTTCTATCAGGGTTTTGTCGTGGTTTTACTCCCAGTAGCTTTGGGTGTCGTCAATTGCACCGAGGTCGTAAGTAATTGAGAAAGAGGCCACGAGCTTTCCTTCTATCAATTACAGACTTAAGGATTTTCTAGAAAAATCCCAACCATATATTAGTTCCTGACAAACTGCAACGGATTGGACAGCCTTGTGGAAAAGCAACATCGTTGGACCGGCCTGGAACGGAAGAGGGTTACGACTCCGAGGCATTTGGAGAGGACTTGAAAGGACTGTTCATGTTTGGATCTTGAGGATTCATCTCAACCCCTATTGGACAAAGGAAGTTTGTGAAAGTGGACTTTGTATTGTAAGCGTATGCTCTTGTAATTTATATCTCCATCTAACTGGTCAATGTTCAACTGTAAATCATTGATTTTTATTCTAATTTTCTTTATCGTTTGAATTCTTTTTTGCAAAATGGCACCAAAGCGAGCTTCGACATTATCAAGGTCTGTTCGCGGTAAGTCAACGTCGGCTTCCAAAATTTTGAATGTTAGATCTAATTCGGGTGTTTCTGATGAGGTACGGGCTAACTCTCTTCACGCAGGAGGGCGAGGGAGGGTGCAAACCCAGACTAAGCGTCATTTGGAGGATGATGTTCTTCCATCGGCCTCCGTGTCAATTGAGACGGTACCAATAACTAAGAAGGTTAAATTGAGCGAAGGAATAAAAATGGCTCGCGAAATTATTTCTCAATTTGATGGTACAAACATGTCTGTCACTATTTTCAAAGGACATTGCAGAACCGCCACTACTTTCGTTGAGCTACAAGAATTCAATTATTTAATAATGCTTATAAAAATGCGAGTCGTCGGACCTGCCCGAAAACATATTCAAGATAAAATAGGACTTACTCTTGATGAGTTGTTGAAAACTCTTCATCGAATTTATGCTTCTAAATCAGATATCAGTGAGTTGTCTAAGGAATTGGCTATTATCATGCGCAAAACCGATGAAAGTGTGACAGATTACGGAGCTCGCGTTCAGGATATGTTGAATGAAATAACAAATAAGGTTTTAAAAGAAAATCTGGGAAGTAAGGGCGAAGAGCGTTGTCAGGAGTATCGCGAGAATGCTATTCGTAATTTTTTTCGTGGATTAGGCCGAGACACTTTGTCTTTTATGGAAGATAAGAAACCGTTAACTTTATATTTGGCAACCGAAATGGCTATTGAGGCTGAGATTGAGAATACTAGTTAGGGTATAGTACATGGTGATAAGCGAGAAGCCTCAACTTCCGATTTTGCAAGGAACGGAGATCAGAAAAATTATCGAAAAAAACAAGTAGGGCAAATAAAGTCAAATGAAAGAAACAAAAATGAGAAAGATGGCTCTTTCGTCTTCGTCAAGTGCTTTAATTGTCAGGAAATGGGGCATCGCAAACGAGATTGTCCTAAATCTAAAAAGAAAGCAAATGTAAAGGTCGGAGAGAGTTTCAATAAATGTAATTATTGCGGTAGGTCGGGGCAATATGTCAAATTTTGCAAATTGAAAAAGAAACACGAGGAAGAAATAGATCGAGCTAGTAAGGGACTAAGTAACTTTCCTTTCAATACTTTAAACTCAAAGGGGGAGCAGTCGAAGGGGGAAATTGCTCCAAGGGAAAAGAATTCAACCCCCAACAAAGAATAGTTTTAAGACTTAACAGTCTCTCAGATCAAGGACCTGTACCAATTATTGAATTTGAAAGTTTTTTCTTAAAAAATGGCAAAATTATAGCTATAGTCGACACACTCTCTAGTGTCAATTTGATTGAATCAGATTATTCAAGACCTGATGTATGGATAAATTCACGAATTATTTACATTCTAGTACCCAGTAAAAAGAAAATAATTAAGGCAAATTGAGAAGAATACGCTAGGAACCCTTCTGAACCTCGCTTTACGACAATCACGAATTGGAGCAGGTTGTGAATTCATGCAAATTCGTGAAAAGTAATATAATCTTTAAATATCCTATTCGCCCGAATTTAGCGGAAATTTTTTAGGGGAACCAATTCGAGTGTATTCATCAGTACAAAATAGTTTCAGTGCAGGTCAATTCACTTCAATTCGCCCGGTTTGAAGATAAACTCCAATTCGCCTAAATTCGTCAGCGCGAATGCAATTAATGTCTGGTCTATTTAATCGAATTCGTAAGTTATAATAAACGCGCTAGCCATAAAGGATCTGTTGTAAATATCTATCAAAGAGTTTCGTAGCTCAGTGGTCGCCCTTTGGACTCCTACACTTGGGATCGCTGGTTCGAGCCTTCAGACATGCACTTTTTATTAATTTTTGTCGAAATGGCCTTGACCACGAATTGAGGCGAATTAAAACGCATTCAATTCGCGCGGGCTCAATTCATTTCAACGTATCAGAAAGCAAGATTCGGGCAAATTCAAAAATGTTAATTCGCCGAAATTCGTCATAATTAGTTTTTTTACTGGGTAGGGATTGGAACAGACATGATCCAAACACAGGGTAAATTGAAACTACTTTATAAGGGAATTTCCACACCCTTTCAAGTAGTCTCACAAGATTTCTCAATTCCTCAGGGCGGTCTTCTTGGTATCCCTTTCTTAAAGCAACACAATGCTGTGTTAAACTTTATGGATGATTTCTTACATCTAGGTAATGAAGGTCTTCCTTTTGTTACTCATACTAACGTGAAGTTGCCATCGCGAACAGAGAAGTTAGTGACTCTCCCTGTAAAAGAAAAAAAATTGAAAAAAGGTTATATAGAAAGGCTTTGGCGTGGTCCTAATATTTTTGCTGGTGAAGCTTTGGTGAAACAGCACAATAATGCAGTTAAAATTTTCATGATAAATTCTTCTGATAATGATATAGATTTTACATTAACTCCGTCGGAATTACAAGAATATGAAGTTTTTTCATCTATTGAGAATTCCAATCACACCAAGGTAGTTGAGACACAGGAAGATAGACTTGCTATTCTTCAAAAAAATCTCAGTCTTGAACATCTAAATGAGGAGGAAAAGATAGTCTTTTAGAAATAATTTCCGAATTTACTGACCAATTCTTTTTACCTGGTGATGGATTGGGTAATACAAATGTAATTAAACATAAAATAATTACAGAAGATGAGCTACCTGTTAATATAAAACAGTATCGAAACCCACCTATTCATAAAAAAGAAATTTGTCGTCAGGTTGGTGAATTGCTCGAATATGGTATCGTGCGACCCTCATCTTCACCATATAATTTCCTCGCTTAGTCACTTCCAAATATTGCGGATATTCTCAATCAGTTGGGTGGAGCAGAATATTTTCCTGTCATGGATCTTGCCCTCGGTTTTCATCAGATCCCTATGGATCCAGATTCTAAGGCAAAAACAGCCTTTTCGACTCTATATGGTCACTTCGAATATAATAAGATGCCATTCAGTCTTAAAAATGCACCTGCAACATTTCAAAGAGTTATGGATCAGGTTTTGATGGGGCTGCCGGGTATAGAATTGTTCGTGTACATGGATGACATAGTCATTTACGCATACAATTTAAAAATCATCCTATGAAGCTTAGGTAACTCTTCACACGACTAAAGGATGCAGGATTGGCCCTTCAACCTGAAAAATGTCATTTTCTTCGACAAGAAATCAAGTATTTGGGTCACATAATTACTTGTTAAGGAGTTAAGCCTGATCCTGGGAAGGTCAAAGCAGTGAAAGATTTTCCTATTCCGAAAACTAAAAAGAATGTCAAGCAATTCTTAGGTTTGGTAGGGTATTATCGAAGGTTCATACCCGATTTTGTGAAACTGTCCAAACCTCTAACAAATCTAATCAAATAAAAAGTGGATTTCATTTGGGATACTGCCGAGCAGGAAGCATTTGAAATCTTAACGGTTAAGATTTGTTCTGAGCCCTTGTTACAATTCCCAGATTTTTCTAGGCCTTTTGTACTCACTACGTATGCTTCTTATTTTGCAATCGGTGGAATTTTGAGTCAGGGTGAAATTGATAAAGATTTACCCATTTCTTTTTCCTCTCGTCCCTTACATACAGTGGAGATCAATTATTCCATTAAAGAAAAGGAGCTACTTGCTATAGTGTTTTGCATAATATACTTCAGACCCTATCTATTTGGAAGGAAGTTTCTTCTTGTGTAGATGTTCTCTCAAGGAACCCATGTGACTGGGACAATAGTGTTTCCTCCTCTTTGTTAGGGTTGACTGAGGTAACTCCGTCTCTTGAGCTGGAAGCAGCGCCGGACCTTTGCTCGATGATCTTGTGGATACAGTTACTATAGAGACCAGTTCTCTAGGCTCCTCACTTGGTCCGGTGAGGTAGGTCGGTGCCGTGACGAAACCTGGGTATTTGTCCGATGGTCTTGTGAGAATGGTTGCCATGGGAGGCGACTCTCTGGGCCCCTCACATGTTTCTGAGTGCACAACCAGTGATCAGAGGGGGAAGAATGCATATGGTAGCCTCTTGTCTTGCTCCTTCCCTACACGAATTACTCCGGGAGAGGCTGCATATGGTAATCAACTGCCTTGCTACTCTCCCGAGGGGACTTATCACGGCTGTCGCATATGAAACAGTGCTTCTTGCGATGGTCCTAGTGGATTGTTGAACGTAAGCGATGCGACTTCTACGTATCCAGTTCAAAGTGAAGTTGTAATGGTGGCTTCTGACGAGAGGTCACATGAGGTTAAAGCAGGCTCTGGTGGAGGGTCTGTCAGTCCGGATGAGAGATGGGAGCAACAGTGTGATACTATGTATCAAGTTGAAGTTGGAGAGCGGGAAGTCGGTATTGAGCATGTAACATCCAATGACGAAATTTCACAAGGTCCTTCTTTTGAATATGATTGTAAGACACACAATGAACCTGACAAAATGGATTGTTCTTCTGTAAACAAATCAATGCTCATTCTATTCAAAATGATTCCCTTGCTGAATCAAATGACAACTCTGATGTATCTGAAGATTCTTCTGATGAATCCGATTGTAATGACTGTTGTTCTTTTGATAAAGGTCGAGTACAATCCAATTTCCCAATTACTCAAATTTTGACAATGTAAGATGTATGTATTATTCAGGGTAATGATGAGCTTTCAGTGGGCAAAAACAATCTTGTTCATTTCATCTCAGAAGATAAAAACCTAGAAGCAGACACTAGTAAAGAACTTATGAAAAAGGGTTTAAATTTGGTCGAGGAAATTGAAAATCAAACCTTTAATGTAGGAGAAGTTGTTATCTTTTTCCATAAAGAACGTTACATTTTTCACCTCGTAACAAAAGCTCGCTAAAATGATCAAGTTTACCTGAATAATCTTTCAAAAACTATCCTGGCCTTGAAAAAGGCTATGGAACCTCTTAGTGTCATTAACATAAATCTTTCGAAATTCGGTAATAATATCGATGAGATATCATGGACATCTGTGGAGCAGATTCATTGGCAACATTTTTCAGGAACAAATGTCGTTATCAGGATTTTTACTGGGAATATTCAATTCCCGCCACTTGAACAAAGGGAAAAATTGATTAGAGAGGCTCATGAATCCACTATAGGGGGACACAAAGGCGTTTCGAAAACTTATGGTAGAATTCGTCCTAATTTTTATTGGCCCAAAATGAAGTTAGACATCCAGAAAGTCATAAAGTATTGCAAGAATTATCAAAGAAATAAATTGATTAGAACCAGGTCCCGACAGCCAATGATAACAGACACCCCTAAACAACCGTTTGATAAAATACAAATTGATATAGTTGGACCGTTGCCAATGACTCCTGAAGGGAACAATCATATTTTAACTATTCAATGTGTTTTCACAAAATATGCAGATGCAATACCTCTGGGAAAAACTGATTCTGTGACTATTGCTAATGCTATAGCCGAACAATTTATTTCCCGTTATAGTTGTCCACGCGTAATAAGAATGTTTGAGACAATTTGCCAATTCTCAAAACTGGGACGAATGGCTGCGTTATGCCATATTTTCGTACAACACTCAGATTCATGAGAGCACGGGTTTCACTACCTTCTCTTTGGTTTTCGGAAAAGAGGCTAACATCCCGTCTGGCTTCTCGTCAGGACCGCAGGACTTAACTTATACTCAATATTTGCAGAGCTTATTCCAAAAACTTGATGATACACAAGGGTTACTTCGGGAACGCCTCGAAGAAGCTAAAAAAAGATCAAAAAATTACTATGATCGAACGGCTAAGAAGAAAATTTTCGATATAGGGGATATGGTGACCCTTAAAGTCGAAATGAGGAATGATAAAAAATTCGACCCTTTCTTTGGATGTGAATATAAAATTACAAAGCTAATCGGGGAAGCTAATGCTGAGATTAAAAATTTGAAGACTAACCAGATTAAAATCGTTAATCTAAACAAATTTAAAATTTTGCAAAAAGGCGAATAAAAAAGAGACTCACATTCAAATGTAAATTACAATGAATTTCTGTACATTTTTTTTTAAATATGAAAATAAGCAAGCAAGATGGATATAATTGTTTTTATAGGTAAGAAATATTTAAGTAAATATACCTTTTATATGATGTGGCCAATTAATTTTGTTTTATCTGTAACATAAAAGCTAAATTTTACATAAAGTATATTAGCCCTCTTATTTTATAATAATTAATATTACTTATCTGAAATATCCTAATAATTAGTGGAATCCATTAATTCTTCATGGAAGGGCGGAAAGAACGTGAGAAATAATAAGGTATGAAATTACCAATTTAAATTTCGCGCCTTGAGTCAAATTCTCGATCTCTAGCATGCAGTACAAAATAACGCAATGTTCTATAGTTTACCCACAGAGTTAATTATTATTATTTTTTTAATAAGGGAAAGAACCTTTTTTCCAATTATTATAAAAAATAGTAATAACAAAAAATTCTGGATAGATGAAATAAATAAACGTGTTGAACATTCGGGTTCAATATACTATGCAAAATTATTTTATAAACGAAACCCCTTTTAAATGTAAAATTCCCGAATATCGACTTTTTAAGGAGAAAATATCTCCAAAGACTAGCCTCTAGATGGCTCTAGGTTTAGCTCACGGAAACAAAAAATCGATGAATGTTGTTTTATTATTATATTCTTTTTTTATTTTTATAATTATTTTCTCGATTTAGAAATGTAAATTCGAAGATATAAATAGTATTAGTATTGCGTTCCTTCAGAATATACCTATATTATCAATTTTGCATCTAAATACTGCGTATATAACTTCGTTATAAAAATATTATGGTATGAAATCATTATTTATATAAAATGTTTTATACATAAAAATAAAAACAAAAGGATTTTCATCATAGCTTACCTTGTGCTTTTATAAAATCTTATATTTTCAGGAAGTATTAAGTTCCAAAACTCATTGCTCCAAATGAGTCACTCCAAATACGTTCTCCTTATTTCGTATAATAATAAACACTGCCACTTGATCTATTTTCGCACATGTCACTTTGCACAGTAATTCATGATCGATTTCGGAGAAATAAGTATTTGTTTCTCTTTCGTCAACAGTCGAAGTAATAGGATACCCTCATAGGCGATAACACAAGCAAGTATAAACACATGAGCTTACCACTAATCTTTTAAAAGCTGTCTCATTGAGACACCTTTTTCTAGAAGGAGGGAGGTGTGACGGTAGTCATTCAAAATGACATATTTTACCCGCGAAAATTCGAATTAAAACAGTTATTTCAATCAGAGTGACAGACTTTGCACTTTGTTCTTTTAGCGAGACCCGTATATTTTTCGAAATTGAGGAATTCTTTATTTTAGACTAAATATTATGAATTCGTAGTCTTATAAACAGGAAATTGCGAATTCTCTCTTTCCGATCTACAAAGACTTCTTTATTCGTATTACATAAATATTTATACTTATAAGTGCTTTTGGCGCCAGTTAGACCGGATGCAAAAACCATAAAATTGTAACTTGAGAACTAGTGTTCACAAATGATGTTTACAAATTCTTGAACTTTGAACCGTTTAACCTTGGACTTTGTACTGAACTTTGGACTCATGATGAATGATTCTACTCGCTAGATCTTGTGAATCATTGGTCAGAATAATTTGACTGTCTGTTGTAACTTCGCTCTCATTCATTGATAGCGCCAGAGAGGGGTAGAACTCAACGATATAAATATGACTGTATGGCCCGACAGCGCCAGAATTTGATTGTGAGTCTTTGAATCTGAATTTGAATCTCAAGCGCACCATTAATCTATTTGTAGAGCAGCTTACCGTGATTGGACATTCTACTGGTGAATAAAACAGTTTAATGACAGTCTCCTCACAAATCGTCTGTTTCATTTCAAATCAAACTAAACTCTCTTGATATTGGTTTGAGCCAATCCTAGACAGAATTAAGAACTCAACCAGCCTACTCTTCAGTCAATCAAAGATGGACTCCCATGGAAACATTTCATCAGAGAAATCCCGTACATAACACGTCCCATGCATGTGTTCTTCTGTCTAGTTCCGCGTTCCACGTAATGTCACTAGCCATACCCGCCAATAATGTTCTCCTAGTGATCTGCAGAAGCTTTGTCATTAGCTGGTATGGCTAGTGACAAAACGGTGAACGCGTAACTAGGCAGGAAAACGCGGTAGGTATTCACTGGTTCACAGCCTCAGTTTGCCATAATCGCATTTTGCCACAAAATAAATCAATTTTAAAACCGGGATCATTTGAATACTAGATGGAAATGTGCTTTGAAAAATCCTAACCTCTCTAGACAATTTTAAAGCTGTAATTTTTTGCCAAAATCCATTCCCTTCTGGACTTGGATTTTAGGACGTTGGATAAAGAGGACTTTGAAATTTTTTTGGTTGCCCCCAATTATGACCACGGTCCTGACCCCATATCTATTTTCGGAACTAGATTGTAGGATAAATAGACGAAAGTCATCAAGTATTCGGGGCCTGATGAAATCCTGGAATCCATGTAACGTAAAATACATCGCGCTTGTAAATAAATGAAGAAATTCTCCAAGTTTTCAAATTATTTATTTATAGATTCACGAGTCTGTTTCCTTTACAAATAAATTGACTTATTTATTGCTAACTTCACAAGACACTTTCCTTTATAAATAAATAAATTTACCAACCTTGTGAAATTATTAATTCATAAATACACAAGTGTTTGTAAATAAATAGTTTTACCAGCTTTGCGAAATTATTTATTTTCAAATTCACAAGTCCTATTATTTATTTGTCAAGAAAATAGGCTTCTCAATTTGTAAATAAATAATCTCGCAAAGCTGGTGAACCTATTTATTTATTTATTCATAAAGAACAAAGACTTATGTGTTTATTAATAAATGATTTCACAAGTTTGGCAAATTTATTTATTTGTAAAAGAAAGTGAGTTGTGATGTGAGCAATAAACAAATAAATTTATTTATAAAGGAAACAGGCTTGTGAATCTATGAATAAATGATTTAAAGACTTGGAGAATTTCCTTATCTTTTTACAAGAAAGAGACCTGTGAATTTGGAAATTAATAATTTCGTAAAGTTGGTAAATTTATTTATTTTTTTATAAAGGACAGAGACTTGTGAATTTGTAGATAAATAATTTCGCAAAGTTAATAAATTTATTTATTTATAAAGACAAAAGGCTTGTGAATTTGGAAATAAATAAATCGCGAAGTTGGTAAATTCATTTATTTATTTCTTCATGAAGGACAGAGACTTTTGAATTTATAAATAAATAATTTCACGAGGTTGGTAAATTAATTTTTATATTCATAAAGGACAGAGATTTGTGAATTTGAAAATAAATAATTTCATAAAGTTGGTAACTTTATTTCTTCATAAAGGAAATAGACTTGTGAATTTGGAAATACAGAATTTCGCGTAGCTGGTCAATTCATTCATCTATAGTATATTCATAAAGGACAGAGACCTATGAGTTTATAAATAAATAAGATCACATGGTTGGTAAATTAGGTATATAATGTATATAATTATATACATGTATATGTATATAATTATAAAGGAAATAGGCTTGTGAATTCGGAAATAAATGATTTCGCAAAGTTAAAATTTATTTATTCATAAAGGACAGAGAATTATGAATTTATAAATATATAATTTCACAAAGTTGGTCAATTTATTTATTCATAAAGGAAATTGAATTGTGAAGTGAGCAATAAATAATTTGACAATTTAGGGAATTTATTTGTTTATAAGAAATGGACTTGTAAATTTGGAAATAAATAATTTCGCAAATTTTGTAAATTTATTTATTTTTTCATAAAGAACAAAGACTTGTGTATTAATAACTAAATAATTCCACAAGGTTTGTCAATTTATTTATTCATAAAGGAAAGTGACTTGTGAAGTAAGCAATTATTAATTGTCTAAACTTAATAAATTTATGCATTTACAAATGACTTTTGATCTTGATGAATAACTTTATTAATAGTATTTTATCTTTGTATTTCTACAAAAAATAATTTCAGGATGCATGTTTATAACGAAAATTGTTAGTTTTCATTTATATATTCCGATAATTTGTTTTTAGGAAAAAGGTAAATTACTGACTGCAATTCTCTGGGTAATCTGCGATTTTATCATTTAAGTACAAAAAGTGGCCACTACCACCTTGTGAATGCGCTGCTAGATCGGTTTCTCTTGCTTCTTCATCTGTCATCTTCCGTCGCGTAGTTCTCAAAAAATTTGGAAGTATT
>JAUMHM010044999.1:0-15320 GCA_032362435.1 Melikaiella ostensackeni
TAAGATTATATTTAAGATCTAGTGAATAATAAGGCGAAGCGACTAAAGATTAAGTTAAGTATGAGGCATAGTGGTTAGGTGAAACTGTAAATGATGTAAAGGGAACGGAGCCCTCAAACCCGTAAAAGGGAGAGTAATAAAAAAAAAATACAAATAATTTTTCACCAATAAATAAATTAATAATTGTTAAAACAAAAATATTTCCGAAACCCATCAAAAGTGCAGTCATTGCCATTTTTTGCTGAAATTTCTATTGAGGACACTTAGTCTCTACTGCAAATAAATCTTCTTTTCAGGCGAAGTGGGAGGGGGATACTTATTTCCACACCATCCATGAGGTAGAGTATTTAGCGGTTTTTTTTCAAGTGGTATCCCCAGTAGGACTAATTTACCACATCAATTGAAATGATTTCTCATTTTGATTAATGCATTTTTAAAAATAAAATTGAAAAAAATAAAACATTCGAAAACATTTTCCAAATTGTCGAAAAAGAATGTAGAAAATTGAAAGTCACTCTTTTTATTTTGCAGGATTATAAAAAAATTTAGAATGGCACTTCCTAATGGGAATTTCCGTAATTGAAGCATTGACAAGTTCGGACTAGCATAAATGTTAATACGTCAGGTGTGCAAGAACAAGCCTGTAAATGCGCCGCTCGAGCGAACGTCGCAGCTCGCGCTGCGCGGCGCTAAACAATATCATTTATCATCAACCCAAAGAACGAGCACAAAAATGTTTAAATGGTTTTGAAATCTTTAACGTTTGGAGCTGCTTTTGATGTAAAAAATGTTGATTTATCGTGTGTACAACAGGGTCAAATCAGCATTTGTTTATAAAAAAATATTAAAAAGTGGCAACAAATAACATTAGGAATATTTTGGGAATTTCATTGTTCGTTGCATTTGTTTTTAACTATCCTTTCAAATTTTCATCAATTTTTCATGAATAGATGAGGAGAAAATTATTATTTATTCAAAGGGTACAGAAATTTTCTCACTTATGTTGTCAATGAACAAATAAGGCTTTTTGAAAAATTTTCACGTCGCAATTATCAACTACTGAGTAGATCGTATTTCAGTTTTTTTTTTATTCTTGTCACAACATCGAAAATCATGGGCTCAATTGGAAAATTTCTACCCAGCATGTTACCACTTTTCATGAGACGCATAATTTTTGACTTAATCGTGAAAAATGACATTAAAAATTTTATTTTTGAAAAATGACACAAAATACAACAAAATATTAAATTATTCAAACTATTATTAAAACTATTCACCCAAAAAAGGTCTACAAATTTGTAATCAGCAATTTTTTCATAAAACGGGTGGTTTTCGTTTTCATCTCAAAAAATGCTATTAAAAATAAAAATTTGAATCTATGTAAAATCGACACAAGGTATAATGAAATGTTTAACGGCAAAATTTTCCACCTAAAACCGAAGTCCCATTAATTATTCAGACTTTACTTTGATCGAATTTAAAATCTAAAGAAATCAGAAACCCAACCAAAACTTTGGTTCCATTTCATTACTGCAAGTTAAACAAAATAATGTTGATCCAATCTTGAATTTAATTTCAGATATTATCTAATTTCATCTAAATTGAGAGGTAGCAGATGAAAGCTTAGTGAAACATCATTTTTTTCTGTCAATAACGAAATGGAAAGGAAGTGTGGAAGGTAATTAATTAAACGAATTGAGGTGCAAGAATTAATATAAAATAAATTTAATATAATTGAGTTCAACATAATATAGTGAAATTTGCGTTTTGGAGTTAATCGAGTGCGAAACGCGAGACACGTACACATGTATCCAAAATTAGTTTTTCAACAAAATAAATTTGAGAGGCGGCTAATGGTCTTTGAAAAACCCAATTATTTAAAAAAATTGATGTTATTTCATCGACCATGGTAATTAATTGATTAATATTTTGATGTTCTTATATCGATTTCTCCAAAAAATCAATTTGACCAGTAATCGATATAAGAACATCAAAATATTAATTAGTTAAAAAAAAATTATCGAAGATATGAGAAATAGCGCTTGATACTTTTCAATGGTGGCAAAATTTCTCATAATATAACTTTCAAAATATTCAAGTCTCTATTATTTGGAAAATTCAACTTTCGCAGTTGAAAAAAATTTTAAGATTATGCCCTCTGAAATCATTTCTTCTTTCAAAAAAGTTATTGACCTCATATTTCGATAAACAAGTTTTTAGAGGTAGCTGAAGGTCATTCAGACATTGAAATGTGAGTTATCACATCAAAATATTAGTTTATTGAAAAAGGAAAATATACGGGTCGAATTTTGTTAACCAGAGCACAATTTTTATGATAGAGTTTTAGAATATTTCAAATTGCGATATTTATAAATTTAATTTTATCAGTTTCACTCATTTCCAAGTTCTTATCAGAAGAATGATTAATTTCTCGAATTCAATCAATAGCGTTTCTTCTACTTTTCCTGTGATCAAATTAAGACTGCGATAAAAGTAGATGAGAACACTTTTAATAAAGAAACAGCTGTCTGATGTTGTAATCATTGAAACTATATAGTTTTTCACGGCGATAAAAATTACTCCAGATTTTATAGCTAAGGATTCCAGTTTATCTCACAGAAAACTGATGAAATCTTCGCACAAGTTGAATATTTTGAAAGTTATATCATCAAAAATTTTGCTGCTTCTAAAACAAATTAATTTCCATTTGTTACATTTTCAATAATTTTTTAATGGCTTTTAAAAAATTATTAAAGATATTGTGCTCCTATTAAAACAAATTATTTCTAAAAGCTTAGAACTCTACTCTTTTCCTGATTTTTATCTTTTCAAACTCAACGTAAGTAATACCTTGAAATCTCAAATATTTAAAAAATGGTCTTAAGATGATTAACAATTTTTTATTCTAGAATTGTAATTTGAGAAAATTTTAGAAAAAATTTATTTTTCTAAGGAAAAGTGGGAAATAACTGGTACTTAAAGTGGTCAACTATTTGGCAATCACCTCTACATATATTGAACTTCTGCCGAAATAGTTCAAAATTTTTGACCGCATAAGAAGATTTAAAATAACGAAGTGTGTATAGGCCCACATAAAATATTTGGTCTACGATCACCGAATTTCTTCGAGCTTAGACACGGCCTTAATAGGGCTGTGTACTAGCGTGGGAACTCCGAGTTGAGTGTGCGGGAGTTGGAAGTATGATAAGCACGCCGCTGAGGATGGAGTTTTGGACGTCAAAAAAAATTTGTCTTGATCAATGAATGAGGAAGCCAAATGATTCGAAATCAACTGGGATTACAAATATTAACCGATTTTTACCTATCCTTTGTTGATTTTCTCGCAACAATATAATGAATGTAATGCAGCCTATTACAATTCGATTAATTAATATTTTACCAAATTTTGATTTTTCTTAACCGTCTCCAATATTGTAATGGGGTGCTTTCGAGAATTTACGGTCGTTCTCTAGATATTTTTAATTAGACATTTTACCATAAATTATGCTGTATCTCATAAAATTATCTACGTTTTTAGAAAATTGTTTTCGAAACTATTAGGTTTTACTGAAATCAACCATTTTTGTTCTGTGAAATTTTTTGTCTGCCTCACAGTTTTTGCAAAAAACTCAAAATAGCATATTAGAATAATAGATTTTTGTGCATTGTTTATGGATCATCTGCTGATTTATCTTCAGAATTAGTTAGATTATGCTAAGATGCAAGAAATTTCTTCTGCACATTTTTCCATCTGACCCATAGTTTATATAAAAGAAAACCACTAACAAGTTTTGCAACAAGGTTTCTTTGAACCTGATTGTACCGAAATTTATTAAAATGTTCACATTTTGTTCTCTCATTCTGTTGAAGAAACCGTAGAGGAAAAACATTTGTCTAATACTTTTTTCCGTATTTCGAATAGTTGATTGAAAAAATAAAATAATGAATTTCAAAGGAAAGAAATCGTTAAAGATCCACAGTGATTGGATATATCAATCGTCTTTTCCAATCTTTTTTTGATTTTCTCGAAAATAATTTAACGAGGCTTATGCAGCCTATTAAAATTGAATTAATTAATATTGTAGAAAATTTTGATTTTTCTCCGCTGGCTCTAATTTCAGACAGTGGGAAGGTTGCGCCAGACAAAAAACCATCCTCTCGACCGGCACCAATCTTCTAACAATAGATGGTCGCACAAAGGAAGCAAAAGCTCGAAATATCTTTCCATTGTTACAAGATTGGAGTCGGTTGAAAAAAATCGAAAGTTTGTAAAATATTTATTAATCGAATTTTAATATGCTGCATTAACTTTGCTATATTTTTACGAGAAAATACAAAAAAGGATTGAAACAAATCGGTCACTATCATCATTCCGTGTTAATCTTCAAATGTTTCGTTTCTTACTGAAGATACTAATCGATTTTTATTAAACTTGTAAAAAAAAACTTAATTATTTAAATAAATTTTTTCAAGTAATTAAAATTCAACTCAACAATGTTGCCAATATTTCACTTTTCCTAACCGACTTGAGCACATACAAACGAAAGGTTAGTCCTAATTTTAAATGGATTATACGAAAAGTGTGCACTGTACATAAAACCTTCAATTACGTTCATGTCCATAATAAAGAGATGCGCCAATTTAATGCATATTATATAATGTTATTTTACTTCTTTCTTTGTGTTCTTACTTTTTCTTTTTCTCTCCTTCTTTCGATGAAAATCGGTTAATATCTTCAGTAAGAAACAAAACCTAAAAAGATTAACTCGGATTGAAGATAATGACCGATTTTTTTCAATCTTTCTTTGATTTTCTAGTAAAAATATAACAAAGGTACTGCAGGCGCGACTGCCTGGCGCGACCTTCCAATTGTTTTTGATAAAAGCCAGCGGAGAAAAATTTAATATTTTGTACAATATTAATAAGTCCAATTTCAAAACACTGCATTAGCCTCGTTATGTTATTTCGAGAGAGTCAAAAAAAGATTGGAAAACATCGGTTAATATTTGCAATCCCAGTTGATCTTTAAACATTCTTTTTACATTTAATTTTTAATTTCTTGCATTAATTATCTATAATTCCTTGAAGATTATATCGTTGCGACCTGGTGCAACGTCCAGAAGCTAACGGGTACGATTTTCGTGTTCAGCTTCCTATTTCTGAACACAAGATATTCTTGTCAATGTCCTAAACTATGTTAGTTCCTCTGTGAAGCTGCCAAATAAAATGACATTTACAGTGAAGTTTGTTTCGATCCTTAGTGATTATTCTTTCACTGACTTAATCTAACTTTTGTAGAGTGGTCAATATTTTTGAAACCATTAGTAGAACCAGCTAGAACCCAGTGAGTTACGCTTACTTTGAGAGGAATTTGACTAAGTGCTGTAACAACGGTAAAAAAAATAATATTTTGAAATGTAGCTCTTATTTTCACGTGTTGCGTGACAATTGTTGTAATTGATGATTTATTTTAAAAACATTGCTGCGTTAAAAAGGCGAATTGTTTAAATATAAAAGTATTTCTTTATACTTTAATTGTGAATAATGGATTGTGTACATAATAGGGTGGTTCAAAAATCGTTCTTTGAAAAATGTACATAGTATACGTTATTCGTTCACTGGAAATCCTGTTTCTATTACAATTACGAACAATACATTGTATATACAATAAGGTGGTTAAAAATCGCCAATTTTATGAAATAAAATGTGCAATTTAAAATTCTCGCTTTTTGGAAAAAAAAGAAAATTAGTACAAATTAATCTTGAGCCCGCGTCTTGAAGAAGACAAAATTTGCTCAACATATTTTCATAAATAATGAAAATTTGCATGTTTTTGTAATAACAAGATGAGATACGGAAAAGCAAAAAAGCAAAGGTGATCTACTTCAGCATTTCTCAAACAAGTTCCCATGCATTTTCCTCTATATAGTGGGTTTTCAATATTTTCGCTAAAATAAGGATGATGTCGGTTTCAATTGTATTTTCCTAAAAAAGAAGAAAATTTTCTGAAAAATTTTTAAAAAATTCTTTCAACATGTACATTCACACATTTAACTTTTCTACAGAATATTATATTATTTCATCGTTTTCACGAAAAAACAGTGACAGTCGAAATTTCTAAATTAACAAAAACATTGAAAAAATTACCTCATAGAGGAAAATTCTTTAACACTTCTTTTAGAAGTTTTTTGAGTAACATCTTTGCTGTTTTGACTGCTATAAAAAAAAGCGAATTTCCATTTTCCGAAAAAATAAATTTGAGTTTCGCTCTTACACACATAATCGAAGGAAAAAAACAATGACTATTTTCAGAAAATTAGATTATAAGTATTGTCAGGAAAACCACCGCCATTTTGTGAGTTTTTCAATTTTTCGCATTTCTTATGATGGATTTCAAAAGTGAAAGAGAAGATGTATCAGTATCAGGAAAAAAAATCGAATATCAATTTTGGCTTGCACACTGCAACAGCTTGAGGAAAGGCACTGACTAGTATTACGGAATTTTCCGTAAAACTAACACGAACAAGTATAGCGCGAGGGCTAGAGTTATGGAAAATTCCGTAAATCTAGCCCTGAACGAGCTGGAAAGGGGTTAATATTACGGAAAATTCCGTAGCGGTAGACAGTTCGTTGAGAAAAATTTCCAAAAATTTCTTATAAACTGCGTCACCAACTTCACAAGTTGTAATATGCATAATTACGTCAAAAAATTGTTTTCGTCTGATACGTCATATCATAATCTAATTAATTCTGGAGACGTATCTGCAAAATATTCATAAACAACGTATAAAAATCGATTAGTATAATATGCTTTTTTACGTTTTTTGCAAAAAGTAATAGGCAGACAAAAAGTTGCATAGAATAAAAATGGTTTACTTGTATGACACCTAATATTCTCAAAAACGAACTTGTTATAATTCTGATAATTTAAGGAGATGCAGCATAATTTGTAAAAAATGTTTCATTAACAATATTTCGAAAATCACCATTAGTTCGTGAAATCACCTTATACGGTCAGATTCGGGAGATTATTCTGCATAATATACATAAAAAAGTTTCGGTGATCTTTCGCATCATACCACCTATCCTGAGCGGTTTAAAATTGATAAGTCAATGTGGACTCTGAAATACTGGACTCAATCATAGATTTCAATGCGAGGGTCCGTCTTATTTCAGAGTAGTTTATAATGAAAAATTGATTTGAAATCAAGGTTTTGAAAATTGAAAAAAGTAAAGTCATTTGTGTGCCTAGAGTTTCTTATTTTGTAAGTCACAGTCGTTCAACTTTTCGTTTCAGGTTCATAACTCTGTAAGGTATGGTGCGAACGTGTATGCTTGGTATAGCGATCTGCTTGACAGAGTATAGCAAAATCATTGATTGTCGGCTTTATGAATGATTTTCCATTCACGAACGATTGTCAGTGATACAGACTAACAGCTAAAACTAAACGAACTTTTCTCCATGTATAAAAATTAGAATTGTGAGAATTGAAACAAACGGAATTTTAAACTGAATGTGTGATTAACTCAACCTCAACCCTCTGGATTAAATAAAAGCAATTTCAAATATTTTAAGATTGAGAGAAATTCGGCAACTCACAGATTTGAATATGTAATTGTTAACGAGAAAAACAAATATGTTGCAACTTTTTTGACCACAATTCTCAGTTTTTCTGCTGTAAGTTCTCACCACTGCAATTCTCATTTTTATCTTTACCTATTTTCGATAATTGCACTCGAAACGACATCAAACTTGCAAACAAAAACTTTCTGGCTAGCTTATTGAATGTTCAATATTAACTTTTTTCATTAATTAATTGTGTTTAGATGTGTTATCATATTGAAGTTCGATAAATAAATTTCATGACAAACCTAAAATTTACAATCTTATCTGTTATTTTCAATAAATTCTTTTTGTTTTAAAATACCACAGAATAATAAAATCTCAATCAGAAGTTTCTGATTTTATGTGAAAATTTGCTTTCGGAGATCTCATCAAATCTCAACGTTTTCTGATTCACTCATTGAGAAAAAATTGATTTTAGGACGGTGTCTGTGAACACGATAACTTTCGAAGGAATTATCCGATTGGAATGCCCTTCAGCACATTGGCTTAGGACCTAAAAGAGAAGAATGATTTCGGTAACTAGCCATTTTTGACAAATGGTTCTGGTTTCATCCACTAAAAAGGCCTTTTGAGAAATAAAAAATTCTATTTTCCGGAAAAACTATAGGAGATACAAAAAAATGTCGGAAAGCAAAATTGTTCACCTCAAAAGGTTCTACAAATTGAATAGAAACTGTTTTTTTTATAAGACGCATAGTTTTTGTTTTAATGGTGAAAAATGTTATTATAATAAAAAAATACATTTTTCGGCCAAACTATGCAAGACACGAAAAAATATTGCTGCAAAAAATTGTTTATCACAAAAATATCTACAAATTTTCCTGAAACAATTTTTAAATGAAACGCCTTTTTTTGTTCTGATCATGAAAAATATCATTAAGAATAATGAATTAAAATTCTTAGAAAAATAACACAAGATACAACAAAATATTAATTAATTAAATTACTCACCGAAAAAAGGTCTTAGTTTTAATCGTGAGAAAATGGTATTAAAAATAAAAAATCACAGTTGTCAATGGTTTTACTTTTGATTTCTAAAGGTTTTTGCTCAATTATGGGGGCTACACATTACCGAGCGCAAAGCGCGAGATTCGACAGACACAATTTCTGAAATTACTGCTCCTTCCTAAATTATTCAACCTTTTTCAAATTTGTCGGGACTTATTGTGGTCGCAATCGTACCATGAAATATTCAGATTATTTTAGTTCACGTTTAACTTGTCAAAAAATCAAGAAAAATTCATAACCAAATCTACGGATTATTATAGTAAATAGCACTATTTACTGAAAAAGAAAAAAAATGTGAAGCCGAAAAAATCAAAACATTTGAGAATTAATCTTCTAAAGCTAAGTATTTTAATTAATATTTGATTCAATTAATTTTAATTACATTTTCATCAGAGAATGTATTAAATTTTTGTAAGGTTTGACCCCCTCCCTCGTTTTTGTCAAATGTCCACGTTTTGAGACCCCCTGAACCCAGAAAACATGTCTTCACGAATGTGTCTGTCTGTGTGTGTGTGGGTCTGTAGATTTTTAGTGTGTGAGCACGATAACTTTCGAAAGAATTGACCGATTGGATTGGCCTTTGGTATACTCTTTCAGTGTCCTGAAATGAATGTCAGGTTTGTTAGCTAGCCATTTGGGACAACAATTCAAAAAGTGGGAGCATTTAAAAAATTGTTGAGACTACTTGTTTTCAAATTTACAAATTTCATATACGGATATTCATAGTACTCAGAAAGTTGAACAACTTATCTCTGTCATTTTTTTCGCTAAAAGAAAAATTGTGAGAGTTGAGGCATCTCCAAAATTCAAAAAAAAAGAAACGAAAATAAGAATTTTAAGCGAAACAATGCAGGATATGAAAGAATGTCAAGAAGAGAAAAACGTTTATTTTTGGAAGCTCTACAAGACTGTCATAACAACTTCTTGAATTTTCTCGAAAAATCGAAAATTCAAATTTTGAGCTAAGTAACGCGGAATACGAAAGAAAGTTAAGATATCAAAATTGTTGCTTTTACGAAGACCTCTAAACTTGCTTCTAAATACTTTCTGGTAGAAGGCATAGTTTGTATTTTAAATATAGAAAATAGTATTGGACTATTTTTATTTTGATTTTCGAGCCAAACGACGCGAGATAAGAAAAAAATAGTCAAAAAAATAGAATTTGTGCTTTTAACAGGTCAAATAATATTGCTGTTGAACATTTCTTTATAGGACCAATCGTAAATCAAGATAATTCTTTTAATCGACTTTTTAACAATCTGTATTTGTATATATTATACGGTGAGCGCAGAAAATCGAGCTCAAAGCTCGAATATTATGATGAGAATGTATTCCTTAAGGCCGATAGATCCTCAAGTAAATCAATTTTCTTACTCATTTAAAATCAAAAATAAATTTATAAATTTCTACACGAAGAACATACAGCACCGAGCGCGAAACGCGTGATGAGAATGTGCCCGCGAAGCGGGCAGATTTTTCAAATAGTATTTTAGTATTAAAATGGCTGTTTGCGCCGTCTCATCCGCCTCTGTTTATAATACAAAGAAATACGTTGTTATATAGATTTTTAACTAACTTTACCTATTTGTAATACATGTGCATCCTTCGGAAAAGTCAAAACATTAATTTTACAACAGTCTTATTACATTTGGAGGAAAATACTATAAGTTTGACTGTTTTTGTCGCAGCTGTCATGATTAAAGAAAAACACCCGAAACAAACTTCGTCATAAAAATTAAATAGTCGCCTTAGCTAACCAAATTTTTTCGCTGTTCAACATTGCATTCATAAATACATACACTAAACCTAATCTCGCTCACATGTCCACACTGCGCAGGCATTAGTAGAACCTACTGCGCACCAGTACCCGCTGCGCCGCATTTGCCGCTTCTCCTCAGGTAAAGAGCCAACGCTGAATAAGACGGAGAAGAAGCTGCTTCTTCCCTATTCGAAGTTCTTCAAAGTAAAGTGCCCTGAGGCACATGCTAACCGATCTTCTTCAATTTCTTAAAATCTTTATAATTTTTTTTAATCGATATAATGTTGTTGGGATACATAAAAAAATTCAAAATTCAATTTCTTGGACAAAGATTGATTGACTCGCAATTCAGTACGATTTAGTAGTTCTAAGTTAATATATATTCTCTCTCAAAAATAGTTAGGAACTATATTTTACTTAGAAGATCAAGCTCGTCATCGGAAAAACAACAAACGCCGGGGCAAAGAAGTTAATGGGTGCAGTCACGGGGTTGAGAGGCATGGGGGATCGGGAAATTTTCGCCGGTCGCTCCGTCTACAATAACTCCTTCGAACTAAATCATGCCGCATCTAGGTTTATAATATCTTTGGACATAATCAAAGACAGAATAACAAAGGTTAGATAAATTTTTATTTGAAAAGTATAATTTACAAATTTATTAGATCAGTAAAACAGTAATTAGCCTTTTTAAATTCTCCAAACAACATGAAGTTTTTTTTAGTGTTTCAACTTATTCAATGAAACTATTATCTATTCTGCAACATTCAAGAGCGGAATTATTACATTGTTTTCAATTGCTTCGAATGACACACCGTTTTTAGACTGTGCACTCTCAAATTGACCCCCATGTCTCACACCCTCTGCGTCTGTGTTGCCACTTAGTATGCTTCAGTATCTTATCTCTAACGAGATTGCACTTACGGCGACTCCTGGTAATCCGCACATCAAATCGTAATCCGTCATCAAAATCAAGTTTATTTTGGTAATTAATTTGAAAACTCAAGTAAACAACTTAGTGCACGGATAATAAATATTTCAAAATAAAGTATATAGTGCTGTGTATTCATTTAATCTTATCTTCTCTCCTAACCTTAAATCACCTGGCGGTCTGAGCAATTGCTAGAAAATTTCAGCAACAATGATCAAAACTTTCCTCCGATCTCCAGGCGGTAATTTGTTAACTTGATTCGACTTTTGAAGTTCACCGTATTCTTTACGATCAGCCTTAAAAGTCAAATAAAGTTACCAATTTCTCGCCCGGAGCAAAATTTCTTTACCGAGCCGCGGCTGGGTTATCCGACCGGGTCATGGCTGGAAATGAAGCCGGAATCCGACCAGTTTACCGTGACTTTTTTAGCTAGATACCGGCAAGTTTTCCCGACCAGCGCCCGGTTGAAACTAGGGCTATTCAGTTGGATCCCTGATTCGATTTCTACACGGAAGCATATTCTTAAATCTTTTGACATCAAAATTGATGATTTATATTCATTTACGGCCGACAATGGATCAAATATGTTGCGATCGCGAAGATTGATAGCGACAGCATAGCAAAATTTAATAAATCTCGAGAATTATGAAGAGGCAGAACTGAATGAAGATGCGAGCGAATTTTAGTAATACTGATTATCTAAGGTTGAACCGCGATAAAAACGACGGCCATGGCATGATCAAGAATACGTACGAAGACGAAAACATGTTAGCTGATGGAAGTCTGTTTGAAGATGCAGAACTTGAAACAAAAATACTACCCCTAAGCGTGAAAAGCTACTATTTATATGGGTTGAAATATCAAATTGTGCGAACGCTTTCTGTACTTCTTCATCTTTTTCGGATTTTATTATACTGATTGAGTTCCTATTCTGCCCCATATTTTCTTCAATGTCTGGTATCATAAGTTGTACTTTATACAAAACACTTATTACTCTCACTAAAATACACGTTAATTGATACTTTTGATCATGTTAGGGACGTTCAAAATCCGAAGACCACGGTTCAAACTTATTTTTATGATAAAACAAAAATATGCATTTCTCATATTCATCAAATACAAGTCTAGGGGGTGCGTGATCTAAAAAAAATGTTGGATTTCGCAGGGAATTCACTAATACACTGGAACAGGCCAATTTCAGGGACAAATAGTTGGAATTTTATCATTTAAATTATAATTAAACACTAATTTTTCATTTTTGAATCAATTCAAGTAAAATTTAAATCACAACCATACTCAAAGAACTAGTCATAAATTGAATTGAACTTTCAAGTTATTTTTTTTAACACTCAGTATTGTTACAAACAATAATAAATCGAAATAAAACTTCACATGAAATGACATCAGTTCAGTATTACCTTCATGGAATATGATGAAAAAATTGGTTGCCTAATAACTAACAAGGGAAGGATACCGACTTGGAAAAAGCGATTTAGATTATTTTTACATATAATGTAGATCTCATCTTAATAGGTAATTGTACCAAGGGAAATTAACAGATTCAAGAAATTTAGGTTTGAAGAAAACAATGATTTGATTTTTCTGTTACTATTATTGACTATAATATGCATACATAATACAGATTTGCATTTTACACTTTTTGCAGTTGTTTTAGAATGGATAACCTGATATTATAGTTTTTCATGCGCCAAATCAGAATCTGGCAACGAAAAATTACTCGATTATTACTCACTGTTATGCGCTATTACGAGACTTACACATTATTACGTGCTATTATGCAATGTTACGCGATATTACGCATCAAGTGTCAATAACAGTCCGAACTCAATTAAGTTATATTTTCGGCTATTAGATATTGATGCTTTGTATATATGTCTAGCGATAGGCGCGTATGTATTTTCTGATGATATTTGATGTAATGATATGAATACAAATAAAATATTAATATTATTATTATCACGGATGAGCAGGGACATTCAAGCCCATAGCACTGAGGTTTTCAAAATCTATTGTACTGTACCGTTCTTCAAAATTCCCGGCGAAATCAAGGGCGTTCGACAAAAATCCACGCTGCAAGACTTCGACGGGCAAGGGTCTGTTAAAATATTTACTTTGCAAAGGAAGACTCAGAATCACTGTATGAAACATTAACACGCCCAGTGATAACCCGCGGCTGCATCCGACTTTTATTAGAAGTACTCGCATTTGCCTGGACGTTTGGCCAGAGGAGAGGAAAACTGCACAAAACCTGCTCCCGAATACAGCCGGTTTTCCGAATGTCGAGTTTGGGTATAGACACTTGATATCATCAAATGTACGTAGTCATCCTCGGCGTCAAATCTCTCGCTCGACAAGTTAAACTCAGTGAAAACACGACCTAGGCGTATCTCACGAACGGATACCCATAAGAGCGCTAGCCGCGCTCGAAATGGCTTAACATTCGCGATTTTACGCGAGTTGAGATTCACCGCGCAACTACTATCGTCGGTTACAAATACATTAACACAAATTATTTATTTAAAAATATTTAAAATTTTCTTGTTTGTCGAATTTTTTTTTTAGAAAAGAAAGATCTTAAGAAAGGTTCGTTGTAATGATTTCATTATTTTTGGTCTTAATGTAGTTCTTCCACATTCTAGAAACGGAAAAAAATCAGTATTGAGAAGAAAAAGTATCCCAATTTGAAAAAAAAATCAAAATTTTTTTAGAAAATTCTTTGAAAATTTTTTAATTAAATTTTTTCAAATGAGTCTTGCGATTTTTCGCTTTTTGGTCTTAAAATAATTGCTATCCCTCTTAAAAACTAAAAAAATATTAAAACTGAAGAGGGCAAGTTTCTTTGGGTTGAAGTCAATCGAGGTCAGGCACGTGCAGCTGATGTTCAACCTGTCTCCACTCGTCCTGATATTCTGCAATAGTAAGTTCACCGCGCTTCGCTAAATCACCATTTTTAGATTTGAGCAATCGACCTGTTCCTGTAAGAAAAAAGCAGGCATTAAGAAAATTCAGAGCCTTTGAAAAATCATCAACTTAGAACTACTCAATTGTGAGTCTACTAACAATAATTGTCCTAGAATTTCAATTTTGAATCTATTCTGAATCCCAGCAATTTTGTGTTCGTACAAAAAAATTATATATACTAAATATTTGAGCACGTTCAGTTGATGCTGACATGAGCAGGTGCGGGCATCTAATAATCTAACAGTCGATAATATGCACTTCCGTGTACATTGAGAAGTTAATGGTGTGACTTTGGATAAAAATATCAAGAAAAGCCTTCTGATCATGAATATCCGGAATACTTTTTCGAAATGCTGGACTTCATTGTTTAAACAATTTATTTTTAAAATATAATATAAAATTGTAAATAATATAATAATTCCCGGAATACTCCTTCCCTCGGACTAGAACCTTGACAAAGTCACTCTCACATTACTTTGTGATAAGAGAGAGACGGGTGGGGAGGCTTAGCAGGCGGCCCTTGGGTCATGGAGGCAGCGTTGTTTGAAGTATCGGTGAAAACATGAAGGGGAGCCCAATAAACGGGTACTCCCCAGCTAGATGAGGGATGCGCTATAAACGCGTTATCCCCATAAACGGAGAAGGACGGCTGCTTCAGGTAGCAGGTCGTGATTGTGTCAGAGAATGTATGATGTGGAGCCCTATAAACGGGTACTGCCCCTTCTGCATGAGGGGTGCGTTATAAACACGTTATCCCCATGAATGAAACATGATGGATAAATGTCCACGCCCGTGAGATGTGAATGACTGGCGTATGAATGTGAGAGAAGACCCTATAAACGGGCACTCTCGTGAATGGATGGTTTTCCCCTCAAAAGGAAAACTATATGGCTGTTAAATAGAGAGATAGAAGATAGAAGATAGATAGAGAGAGATAGAAATCTCCTGGGGGAACACCGCATGGCCTCCGCAGCCGGCGACAAAGCTTAGTCCAAAAATGATCGTTCCCGTTTGGC
>JAUMHM010045121.1:0-15313 GCA_032362435.1 Melikaiella ostensackeni
TAAGTGGTACCGTAAAATCGCAATTGAAATCATTTTTCCAATTTCGACTCGGTAAGCCTTCAGCTCTGTGATGCGTACGTGAAGCCATTGGCTCTGTTGCTCACGTCAAGATTTAGGCGCACCTCTATTTTCTTCATGGAAAAGAAACACAAGAAAGTCCACATTAAAATAATCTCATTTCAATCCGAATTTTCTCACGATTCGCCCGCTCTGGTCTTAGAGAAATCCTTCCTCTTCGCCCGTCGTAGCGTTCGAAGTTTCCGACTCTGTGATTTAGAATCAAGAAGCCCCAGTTGATTAATACACTAGTTGTCTGCCGTTATTGAGAGCTGAGTAAAATACCCCCTCTCCGATCTGAGCATTGTGAATCGATTTGATTGAGTGTCGTGACGCTCGACTGAGGTTCACCTTCTTAAGGAAAAGTGGTACCGTAAAATCGCAATTGGAATCATTTTTCAATTCCGACTCGGTAAGCCTTCAGCTCTGTAATGCGTACGTGAAGCCATCGGCTCTGTTGCTTACGTTGAAGATTGATGCGCACCACTATTTCCTTCATGGAAAAGAAACACAAGAAAGTCCAGATTAAAATCATCTTATTTTAATCCGAATTTTCCCACGATTCACCCGCTCTGGACCTAGAAGAGCCCTTCCTCTTCGCCCGTCGCAGCATCCGAAGTTTCTGACTCCGTGATTCAGAATCAAGAAGCCCCAGTCGGCAAATACCCTCACCATCGACCACTGTCGGAAACTAGGTAAAATACCCTTGCTCTTGCCTGAGCATTGGGAATCGATTTGAGTGAGTGTCGTGACGCTCGACTGAGGTTCACCTTCTTAAGGGAAAGTGGTACCGTAAAATCGCAATTGGAATCATTTTTCAATTCCGACTCGGCAAGCCTCCAGCTCTGTGATGCGTACGTGAAGCCATCGGCTCTGTTGCTCACATTGAAGATTTAGGCGCACCACTATTTCCTTCATGGAAAGGAAACACGAGAAAGTCCAGATTAAAATCATCTTATTTTAATTCGAATTTTCCCACGATTCACCCGCTCTGGACCTAGAGGAGCCCTTCCTCTTCGCCCGTTGCAGTGTCCGAAGTTTCTGACTCCGTGATTTAGAATAAAGAAATCCCAGGCAGCCAATACCCTCGCAATCGACCACTGTCGGGAACTAGGTAAAATACCCGTTCTCTTGCCTGAGCTTTGGAATCGATTTGAGTGACTGTCGTGACGCTCGAATGAGGTTCACCTTCTTAAGGAAAAGTGGTACCGTAAAATCGCAATTGGAATCATTTTTCAATTCCGACTCGGCAAGCCTCAAGCTCTGTGATGCGTACGTAAAGCCATTGACTCTGTTGCTCACGTCGAAGATTTAGGCGCACCACTGTTTCCTTCATGGAAAAGAAACACAAGAAAGTCTCGATTGAAATCATCTCTTACGACCGTTTTCCGAAATAGCAATATCATTATCACTCTCTGTCATAGAAAGGTGGAGGTAAATTAAGAATTAAGACCAAATTTATTAAAACCTGAATTAAAACCAAAAATAATAGCCGAATACCAAGGTAGCCTAATCGGTGGACATAAGGGCGTAACTAAAACGTACCGCCGTATCAGGGAAAGGTACTCCTGGCCTGGGTTGCGAGACCAAATCAGCGACTTTATTCGTAGTTGCCGGAGCTGCCTAGAGCAGAAGTTAGGACGAGCGAGAACTCGGGAGCCCATGCTCATAACCGATATCCCAGCTGAACCCTTTGGAAAGGTGTCCCTTGATACGGTAGGAAAACTGCCCACCACCCCAAATGGCAACCGCCACATTCTAACCATGCAGAATAACTTTAGTGAGTACTGCATAGCCGTCCCGATACCAGACCTTAAAATTACGACAGTTGCTCACGCCTTCGCTACATCACTATTTTCCCAATACGGTGCACCCCGGAGCACTCTCACCGAGGGGGTGGAAGCTTCATAAGCGAGCTAATGAAACACCTGGAGGAGCTGTTACCCGTATAAAGTTAGCCCTCCGGAGTTCACATTTTTCCAATTTTCTTTTTGTATACGTTTGTACGTCGTTTGTACCGTTTGTACCGTTTGTACGTCGTTTGCACTGTTTGTACATTAAATATTTTCATTTTTACCCACTTGGTTACCAAACTAGGGGCAAGCCAAAATTCCGTGTCTGCCCCTCGAAGTTTAAATATCTCAAATTTTGTTTTTGCATACGTTTGTACGTCGCTTGCACTGTTTGTACATTCAATATTTTTCGTCTGTACCCACATGGTTACCAAACTAGGGGCAAATCAAAATTCCGTGTCAGCCTCCCGAAGTTTTAATTTTTCAAATTTTCTTTTTGCTTACGCTTGTACGTCGTTTGTACTGTTTGCACATTTGATATTTTTGTCTGTACCCCCATGGTAACCAAACTAGGGGCAAGCCAAAATTTCGTGTCTGCCCCTCGAAGTTTAAATTTCTCAAATTTTCTTTTTGCATACGTTTGTACGTCGTTTGTACTGTTTGTACATTCAATATTGTTGTTTGTACCCCCTTGGTAACCAAACTAGGGGCAAATCAAAATTCGGTATCAGCCCCCAGAAGTTTAAATTTTTCAAATTTTCTTTTTGCATACGTTTGTACGTTGTTCGTGCTGTTTTTACATTCAATATTTTTGTTTGTACCATATTGCTTACTTAACTGGGGGCCAATCAAGATTCCGTGTCAGCCTCCCGAAGTTTAAATTTTTCAAAATTTGTTTTTGCATATGTTTGTACGTCGTTTGTACTGTTTGTGGATTCAATATTTTCGTTTGTACCCCCATGGATACCAAACTAGGGGCAAATCAACTTCCCGTGTCAGCCCCCCGAAGTTTGAATTTCTCAAATTTTCTTTTTGCATACGTTTGTACGTCGTTTATACTGTTGGTACATTGAATACTTTCGTTTGTACCCGCTTGATTACCAAACTAGGGGCAAATCAAAATTCCGTGTCAGCCCCCCGAAGTTTGAGTTTTTCAAATTTTCTTTTTGCAAACGTTTCCACGTCGTTTGTACTATTTGTACATTCAATATTTTCCTTTGCACCCTCTTGGTTACCAAACTAGGGGCAAATCAAAATTTCGTGTCATCCCCCCGAAGTTTAAATTTTTCACATTTTCTTTTGACACACATTTGTACGTTGTTTGTACTACTTGTACATTCAATATTCTCGTTTGTACCCCCTTGGTTACCAAACTGGCGGCAAATAAAAAATTCGTGTCATCTTCCCTGAGTTTAAATTTTTCAAATTTTCTTTTTGCATACATTTGTACGTCTACTGTACAATTTGTACATTCAATATTTTCGTTTGTACCCCTATGGTTACCAAACTAGGGGAAAATAAAAATTCTGTGTCAGCCCCCCGAAGATTAAATTTTCAAAATTTCTTTTTTGCATACGTTTGTACGTCGTTTGTACTGTCTGTACATTCAATATATTCATTCGTACCCACTTGGTTACCAAACTTGGGGCAAATCAAAATTTCGTGCCAGGCCCCCGAAGTTTGAATTTCTCAAATTTTTTTTTCCATACGTTTGTGCGCCGTTTGTACTGTTTGTACATTCAATATTTTCGTTTGTACTCCCTTGGTTAACAAATTGGGGGCCAATCAAAATTTCGTGTCAACCCCCGAAGTTTACATTTTTCAAATTTTATTTTTGCAAACGTTTGTACGTCGTTTGTACTGTATTTACATTCAATATTTTCGTTTGTACCCCCTTGGTTACCAAATTGGGGGCCAATCAAAATTTCGTGTCGTCCCCTCGAAGTTTGAATTTTTCAAATTTTCTTTTTGCATACGCTTGTACATCGTTTCTACTGTTTGTATATTCAATATTTTTTTGTTTGTACCCCATTGGTTACCAAACTAGGGGCAAAAAAAATTCCGTGTCAGCCCCCCGAAGGTTAGATTTTTCAAATTTTCTTTTTGCATACGTTTATACGTCGTTTGTTCTGTTTGTACATCCAGTATTTTCGTTTGTACCCCCTTGGTTACCAAACTAGGGGCAAGTAGAAAATCCGTGTCAGCCCCCCCAAATTTAAATTTTGAAATTTTTTTTTTTGCAGACGTTTGTACGTCGCTTGTACTGTTTGTACATTCAATATTTTTCGTCTGTACCCACATGGTTACCAAACTAGGGGCAAATCAAAATTCCGTGTCAGCCTCCCGAAGTTTTAATTTTTCAAATTTTCTTTTTGCATACGTTTGTACGTCGTTTATACTGTTGGTACATTTAATATTTTCGTTTGTACCCGCTTGGTTACCAAACCAGGGGCAAAACAAAATTCCGTGTCAGCCCCCCGAAGTTTAAATTTTCCAAATTCTCCTTTTGCATACGTTTGGACGTCGTTTGTATTGTTTGTGCATTCAATATTTTTCGTTTGTACCCCGATAGTCACTAAACTAGGGGCAAATCAAAATTCCGTGTCAGCCCCCGAAGTATAAATTTTTCAAATTTTCTTTTCGCATACGTTTGTACGTCGTTTGTACATCAAGTACCTTCGTTTATGTCATCTTAGTCGCCAAGCTAGAGGAAAACCTTGTCATTTCTACGGTTATTATCAATTTTGAGAATGAATAATTTCTTTTATTATTTCATTGCTTCTTTAAGTTGATGAGAATTTTGTTGCAAGTTTGTCATTAGTTTTGTGTTTAAAATAAAGTTCTGATTTCGTACATATGTGCATATGCATAATTGAAATTAATATTTCAATAAAAATATGTAATTAGAAAAAAAAAGATCGCGCCTAGTGAACGTTTCGCCACCCTGATCTTCATCCAAATTTAGCTTTTTGGGCGGCTCAAATTAAGCGGGCCGACAAAATTTGTACCCAAAGACTGGACTAGGTTCCCCGAAGGGATTTGATGTCTTTAAAACGAATCCGTTGTCCTAATTTTTTCTATACGTCAGAATTTCGGGATATCCTAATATAAAAGTGCAAAAATTTCCATTTTCAGCTATATTTGAAACAATATAACACGAGCAGCGAATTTTTTTGCTCAGAACTGCTTGCGCCATCGTTCAGTACTCCTTTTTACTTTTCATGTCTATTTAGGATATTCCCAAACCGATTTTTTCTCTTCGAGATATGGCACTTTAACCATTTCGTCGCTTTCTTTGCTCCTTCGTCGGTGTGGAACTGAAATGGTTAATGTTCCTTATCTCGAAGAAAAAAAATCGCTTCGGGATGATCCAAAATGAAAATGAAAAGAAGAAAGGGGCACTTAACGATAGCGCAAGCAATTTTCAGCAGAAAAATCACTGCTCGGTGATATTGTTTCAAACATAGCTGAAAATGGAAATTTTTGCACTTTTATATTAGGATATCTCGAAATTCTGACATATAGAAAAAATTTGGACAACGGATTCGTTTTTAGGACATCAAATCCCTTCGGGAAACCTAGTCTGGTCTTTGGGGGTACAAACGGAAATATTGAACGTACAAACAGTACAAACGTATGAAATAGAGAATTTGACAAATTTGAACTTCGGGGGGCTGACACGGAATTTTGACTTGCCCCTAGTTTGGTAACCATGGGCGTACAAACGGAAATATTGAACGTACAAACAGTACAAATGACGTAGAAACGTATGAAATAGAGAATTTGGAAAATTTGGACTTTGGGGGGGCTGACACGGAGATTTGATTTGCCCCTAATTTGGTAACCATGGGGGTACAAACGAAAATATTGAATGTACAGACAGTACAAATGACATACAAAGGTATGCAAAAAGAAAATTTGAAAAATTTAAATGACGGGGGTATGACACGAAACTTTGATTTGCCCCTAGTTTGGTAACCAAGAGGGTACAAACAAAAAGAAACGAAAATATTAAATGTTCAAACAGTACAAACGACGTACAAACGTATGCAAAACGAAAATTTAGAAAATTTAAACTCCGGCGGGCTGACACGGAATTTTGATTTGCCCCTAGTTTGGTAACCATTGGAGTAAAAACAAAAATATTGAATGTACAAACAGTACAAACAACGTACAAACGTATGCAAAAAGGAAATTTGAGAAATTTAAACTTCGGGGGGCCGACACGGAATTTTTATTTGCCCCTGGTTTGGTAACCAAGGGGGTACAAACGAAAATATTGGATGTACAAACGGTACAAACGACGTACAAACGTATACAAAGAGAAAATTTGAAAAATTTAAACTTCAGGGGGATACGTGATGTTAGCCCCCCGAAATTAATTTTGCCCCTAATTTCGTAACTAGGAGGGTACAAACGAAAATATTGGATGTACAAACAGTACAAACGACGTACAAACGTATGCAAAAAGGAAATTGGAAAAATGTGAACTTCGGGGGGCTAAATTCACACGGGTGAAGCTGTTTAACGTCAAACATCTGACGACTTCCGGGCACCGACCTCAGACGAACGGATCCCTCGAAAGAAGTCACATTATGTTGACCGACTACATTAAGCACTACGCAGACGACTATGACGATTGGGATCGATTGCTCCCTTTCGCCATGTTCGCCTATAATACTTCGGTACACGAGGCAACTAATTTCACCCCGTATGAGCTGGTCTTCGGTCGAATAGCCAGAACCCCTAGTTCATTCCCTCAAGGCGCTGAACTCGAAACATATGGGTCATGTTTGCGCGATCCGATAGTCCGGATTTCGGAAATACAAAAGATCGCTGCTAAGAACCTGATTAGGGCAAAAACTCGCTCGAAGTAATTATATGACCAAAAGATGCGGCCCTTGAATGTGAAAATCGGAGACCAGGTCTACGCCTTTAAGGAAGTTAGGGATGGTAATTTTGATAGTCGAGCCACGGGACCCTACACGATAGTCGGTTTCACGGAAAATAATAACGCGATCTTTGAAATCGAAACGGGGGAACGATTTGCAAGGCATAAGGACAAACTGTCCATTGTTGGCTACTGAGCCCCCATGAATGAAAAGGAAGAATCCCAAAAAAGAATATATCTCCTGAAAGTATAAAATAAAATAAAAAGGGGCGAATTCCGTCCCACCTAATCCTATTTGGCCGACACAGAGATCTCAACCTGTCTAGGACTTCCTTTCAGTCATACCATGGTGAACTCACGTCAACTCTTCTTAGGTGAAGATGATGTTTCCATGGATGCTGCTTGTTCTATTCCCTCTTTCGACTCCTGAGGATGCCTCTGGAATGACATATAGGGTCACTCCATTGAGGACCAGCACTGGAATCTACTATGAGCACATGGGCTCTATAAGGCGCACTGTCGGAACCTGGAGGATCACCATCTTCCTGGACACCCAGAAGACCCAAGGTCTCATAGACACATATGACCAAAGATTTCGACGACTGTCGTGTCTCGGTCAGCCCGGCTTCGGACCACGCTGGAGATACTGCCTCCAAACCGTTACCGATTATGGTCTGGATGCTAAATTCACCGTTACCAAAAATTTCAAAAAGGAATGAGGAGACGCCAAGCTACCCCACTACTAGGGATACTTGGAGGAATGATCGGACCTGTCGCCGGACTGCTGACATACGACGATGGTCGAGCAATCGAAGAAAAAATCTCAGACTTGAATGAAGCCTAAGCTAATATATCCTACTTGGCAGGAAAACAAACCCTTAAATCGGGTGCTGAAGGCGATAGAGGCCACTCTGGATGATTATATCCGTGCTGCCGAACGAGTCCTGGAAGTCATACACGCATCCCGACAAGAACGCCTGCACTGCTCACTCCTGACGTCCGAACACCTGGAGCCAATATATCGGGACGTGCATGACCACCATCCCAGAGTCGATTTTTCGGTTCCAGGACCCCATGTGGACCTCGAGGAATTAATCAGCATCGCAGTGGTAACGACCATCTACACAAAAGGTATTTTTTAATATTTTGGTTGATATTGCACTGTTGGAGCCAGCTGACTACCAACTGTACCAATTACATCCGGTAGCAGTGCCCCAAGCTATGCTAGGGAACGGATCAGAAAGAGCGTATGTCCGCCTAAGATTCTCGCATATAGCTGTGGGGGAATCCCAGCGGACTTACATTCTAATGAATCAACAGGATATAAGGACATGCAGGGAAATTCCTTATTATCTAATCTACCAGTCTGGCCTGCCCCAACCGGACGATTGTCCCAATAACCATCGACAGAATTGGGATAATACAAATAGCGCCCGGTTTCCGGCTTAAAACTAATTACAGGACCTTTTGCGGGTCCACAATTAGTTTCGGGGTAAATGAAATCATCTACGAACCCCACTTACACCTATACATTACCAGGCTATCGCCCCTATTACTAAATCATCAACACCTTGTCACGATGACGGAGGAAGAAACGAACCAACCCGAGGCACTGTCTGCGGAAAGTGAAGTCTTTCTGGAAAACGAGAAGTCCTTGGACCAACTGGAGCAACAACTGAGTGATATCGGACTGCAGCGCAACCAGAAGGCCCACCATCTAATGCTGATCCATGGCTCTTACATTAGCCTTGCATTGCTAGTTATGGGATTGTGCCTTTACTGTTGCTATCCTCTCGCCAAGACTAGGATATCAACAGTATTACGTGACATTCCTAAAGAATCTCAGGAGGGTCCCCATGCCAGCCGTGCAAACGATATTGAGCAACCCTCAGCGATCTTCGGAGAAACCAACGCCAACGCCGAAATACATTCGGCGACTCAAGCCCCATCGACAAGCATGAGTAACTCTCCTCGCGAGAAGACGCCCGATGTTTCGCCCAGGATTGCGGCCCCAACAACGCCGCACACCAAATCAACGAACAGTTGTTGACTCGTAACCACCAGGAATATGAATAACCTAATCTCTACTTTAAAAGGTATCAAAAAAAAGGAATGCACTCCCTAGCTAATGTTAGCTTACGTTAAGTTAGAAGGATTCACTTCAACGTATTTAATTTCACGCACTACAAATTTGAAATTTTCCAAATTATGAATTATCAAATTGAAATTATTAAATTTTTTTCTCAATGGAAAATTATCATTACGATTAATTTACAATCTGAAAAACTTGAGATTATTCCGAAAATTTAAAAATAGAAAAGGGATTTGGAACTCAACAAATTGGAAATGGAAGAGAAGTTTAAGGTTAAATGAATAAGGAAACGATGATTCAAACTTAAAAATGTTTATTAAAAAATTTAATTTTTTTATGGAATTCATTAAGTTTAAACCGAGCGGCGGAGGGAGATGGGGAGGGTCGCCGGCCACGGGCCCTTCACCCGTGAGGAACGATTACGCCGAGAACGCTTCATCCCAGGCATCCTGCCCGAACAAGTGACCTTTCTCTGGGGCAGACACACAGGCGCGCGTCACCTTCCTCGACTGGCGCTGAAAAAAAGGGGGAAGGGTCAATGACACGTGAGGTGATATACCAAATTTCACCTTGGCTTATCTATTCCCACTTAACAGGGGAAAATGGCCAAACACCCTGGGCTGGTTGTGCCGGTCTTTGAGGTGAGCCTGCACCCAGATCAATACCAAGTCCTTCCTCACGGGCTGAAGGCTCGGAAACAGGGGGAACCTCGGCAAGGTTGTAGCAAGGGGACCTCCATCCCCTTGCTGGAGGTCCACCTCCTCCAGGAGGGACAGACACTCCGTGTAGGGGTGCAGGTGATTTTCCTAAAAAGAAAGGAAAAGTTCTGTTAAGATAAAGGGAAAAAGGTCTTACCCTTAATTATTCTTTTTCTCTCCTTCGTTTCCTCACTCAAGAAAATCAAATCTACTCACCACAGCCCGGCAGCCTCTGGTGAGGTACTCCCCTTCTTCTTGGCTCCAGGAATACTTCTCGAACCACTTCGAGTGGGAGTACCTTTTTTTGGTGCTGACCTGTAGGGCGGAGTCTCCCCCCTACAACCCCATGGAGCCATCGCCAGGTCACTCGACCTCCTTGGGCTGCCTCCTTTCGGCAACCACCCAAGGTGTGTACTCGATGAAGAAATTGAAACAAGAAATGTAATTTTGAAAAATTTCAATTTAAAATTAATCAAAATTTTATATGTCAGACCCTTTTAATTTCGAAGTCAGAGAAAAACTTCAAAATTATTCATTTTTGAACTTCTTTATTTAGAAATGATACAATTTCGAATCCTTTTCATTTGAAATTATTCAATTTTGGATCATTCAGTTTAAAGTTTTCGAATATTTAATCTGAAATCATTCAGTTCAGGATATTTGCAACTTAAAAGCATGCCAAACTGTTCAATTCGAAACCATCTCAATTTCCAACTGTTTCAAAGATTTCAGAAGGTTTTCAAATTTTTCGAAATATATTCCTAAGTGAGCTAGAAAGATATAATAGAAAAAAATCGCAAATAGATGTTCAAAACTTTTTTTTTTAATGTCAGCAAAAAAAAGGAAGATTACACTGAAATAAAAACATTCGAAATTACAATATTTATTATTATTATATTATTATTATATTTATATTATTATTATCGACATTACATTCGAAGTTCATATAAAATCGAATAAATTTTAATTTTAGATCTTCAAAACTGAATAATTTTTTAGTATAAATATTCGAAATTGAACTGTTCGCAATAAAAAAAGGGGTTCAAAATTACATATATTGAAAACATAAATCTTGAAAAGTGAATAATTTGCAATTCTATATCCTCAGAATTTAAGAATTTTCAGTTGTAACTAATCAAAACTGTAGAACCTTGAATCGTAAATCTCAAAAGTTAAAGATTTTTGACTTAAAGAAGGTAAATTCTTAACCAAAGATATAATAATACAGTCTTTAATTAAAAATAAATAAAGAATTAGCATTCAACGAAAAACAGATGTACTTTCCTAATGGGTTCTATTAATCCAGTCCGAATTTAAGTGGAAAAGCGAAAGAGAACGAACTTACAACAAAATAATTAAATTTTCAACCAAGTACTTGAATTCTCGAATAGAATGAAAAAAATTCAATCAAAAATGGAATAGTCAAATTTTCAGTTAAAAAAAATTCTTACTGAAAAAAGTAATCTTCTAGAAAATACTTAAATTTTCAACTAAAAAGATGAATTTTTAACTTGAATGATAAAGGTTCAACCAAAAAAAATGATTTTTCAACAAAGTAGCCCCTTTTTCAACCAACTAGTTTAATTTTCAAAAAAAAGAATATGAATTCTCAACGAAAGAAGTAACAGCTGATTTTTCAACCAAAAACGATTTTAATTTTAAATCTAAAATAATTGAATTCAACCAAGAAAGGCGAATTTCCATCAAAATACATGAATTTCAAAACAAATAGTTGAATTTTCAATTTAAAAGGATACTAAAAAGATTAATTTTGCACAAAAAAAGACATATTTTCAACAAAATACATGAATTTTAAATTGAATAGTTGGATCCACAACAGAAACATCAATTTAAAACCAAAAGTTGCATTTTTAACCAAAAAAGATGAGATCTTTGCCAAAAGGAATGAATTTTAAAATGAAGGGACGAATTTTCTATGAAAGAATTGAATTTTCAAACGTGAACGATTTTCTAGTTAAGAGGAAAAACAAAAAGAAATTCGAAACAAATTGTTGAATTTCCAATTAAGATTAATTTTCTACAAAAATGACAAATTTTCAACAAACACTTGAATTTTTAACTAATAAAGATCGATTTTCAACCAAAATGAATAAATGAATGAATTCTCAACGAGAAATGTAATGATTGGAATTTCAACCAAAAAAGATTCTAGTTTCAAATCAAAAACAGTTTAACTCGACCAAAAACGTATTTTCATAAAACAGCTGAATTTTCAGCACTCAGAAATAAATTTTCAACAGACAAGTCAACTTTCAACCAAATAATTGAATTGACTACCAAAACAGCTAATTTTTGAACCCAAAAAGAAGTTTTTTTACAGAACAGTTGAATTTCCATCTAAACTGATGAATTTTCAACTCTGATATCAATTCTTTCTTTCTAAAAGTGTCTCTATTGATTTTCGAGAACTAGGATTCTCAGGGTGAGAGAAAAATTGCAATTTTTGTAGGAAAAACTTTTAAGACAAATGATGAATCTTAAAAAAAAAAATGAATTTCGAACAAAGTGGTTGCACTTTGAATCAAGCAGTTGAACTTTCAACCAAAAACGATGAATTCTCAACGAAAAATGTAATAGTTGATATTCCTACCAAAAAAGACGAATTTTGAACAAAATAGTTAAGTTTCAACCTAATTGTTGAATTTTCAAGCTAAAAAGACGAATTTTCCCCAAAACAGTTGAATTTTCAACCCGAAAATATGAAAAAGAGGTGAATTTTCAACCAAATGGTTGAATTTTCTACGAAAATAGTTGAATCCCTAACCAAAACAGACTAATTTTTTTTGTCTTCTTCCAATAAATTACATTTTTACAAAAAAAGAGGATGAAATTTCTACCAAAAGAGAAAATTTTCAACCGAAATAATTTTTAGGAGCTTTGCAATCTATCCTACATTTTCTAAGTATATAGAAATTTTATCGCACTCAAAATTTATCTCAAAAAAATAAATAACAAGATTCTGGCAATTGAAATTATCAGACTCTGGATTAAATGGATATAAAAAGAAACCCTAATTCTCAGAGTTTAGCAAAAATCACAAAAATTTATTTTTCTTCGTAATCTACATATTATGTCTAGTTTTCTCTTGTAAAAATTTTGTAAGGTTTCAATATTTTCAATTTTTTTTCCTCAACAATAATTGTCAAAATGCTCTATCTTTTTATTGGATTAACTTGATTAACGATGTTGATCTTCAAAGTTCATTCATATATTCATATAATTGAAATCCACTCATAGAATTCCCAAAGATTCCAAAGATTTCAAAGAAATTCGAAAGGAGCTAAAAGGTTTCAAGAGTTTTCAAGAGATTCCAAGGAATTTTCATGATATTCAATAAAATCTCAAGCGATTTTAAAGTTGTCAAGAAAATTCACAGATTTCAGCCCTGTGAAGTTTATTTATGCAGAAGTGCCATTTCTGTGTACTTCCATATGAGATCACGAGTAGTCTAAAATAAATGGTTTCTTTACAGTTTCTCTACCTTCTACGTTAATTCTGTCAATATTTTTCTATTATTTATTTCCATTTTGATTATCCCATAATTATTTTCTATATCATGATTTAACTGTAGAAAATTAAATTTCCCATTTTATTTAATTTCCAACAGTTGAAAATTCGAGAAAAAAATTTTATTTTTAAAAACAATTTTGATTTACATATTTAAACGGCGGCCACTTACCCCCTCCCCTCGACGACAAAATCCGGCGGAGTTGCGTCTGCGGCCAGCATCACCTCCCTCCGCCGCTCGGTCGACTCGTTCTCAGCCATTTGTCATTTTTTTATCCTTATTTTGCTTTTATTTAATTTTTGAATTGTTCTTTTTCCTTTGTCCTTCACTCACTGTAAAATAAATTCTTTTTTTTTCTCTCCGCTCACTTCACTCACTTCACTCACTTCACTTTCGGGGTAGCGGAGACTCAGGAGCGAAAGAAAAAGAAAAATTCTCCCTTTTGCTTTTGAGCTTCCGCATCTCGCAACGAGAGGGGAAAAGGAAGCGCGTCGACTAAATTAATCAGGGTCACCGCGCGAATTTTAAAACCGGGACCAGCACCACGTACGATCACATGCGTGCTGTTGGGGGCATACTAATTACCACCCACAGCATCACGGTCCGGTAAGGCGCCAACGTCCATGCCTACCCTCACTATGATCAGCTTTCTGCTAATAAGCATAAGCACGCACCTACACTCTTTAATGAAGGAAAGAAAAACCTGTGTAGCGGAAGACGCTAGAATATTGAACCCAACTCCCCTTCTTCCAGGGAATGAAAAGGCCCGTGACTCCCTACGCCAACTTGCATAAGTCCTCTCCTTTCAAAAGAAAGGGGAACCAAAAAAAAAATATTTATTAAATGGCTAAGGCTAACGGATGGATTATGTAACCCCCATATCTTCCTCTAGGGCCCTCTTCATTTACAAGTCACCCTAAATTTCGAGGACAAAATAGTGAAATTTCGGTGTGGTTTGTTACGAGCGAACTCAACCTTAATTATTAAATATTAAATACTAACCTATTCACTTAAATTGAATTAGTCTGAAATATTATTTTCTATCACATAAAGTATATTCAGTCCTTGGGTTGGATACAAAGCCTCGCCTGTTCGCTCGTAACCCGAGAGCTTGCTATCGGAATGCTTACGTAGCATTCCAAACTCTCGAGGAACTGGCTAGCGAGCTGATTCGAAAAATGAAGAGGGCTACGACCGGGGAGAATAAAATAAAACTTTCCTTTCTTCCATTTTTCTATTTGTCTCATTTTTCTTTTTTCTTTTTATTCCTCTCAAGAGAAAAAGTTAAATAGTTAAAACGAGTAATAAATAGTTAGATAAGTAAATGATGTAAATCTTGGCACACTTGTCCAATCTTAAGTCCATACCAATTTCTCGTGTGTATCCCTTGACGATCTTTAGAGCATCTTCGAGATGCTGTGTTCCAGAAAGAGAGAAGAGGGTTCATGTTGTCGCCCTCAAAGACGCCCCCTGGAAGGTAAAGCTGTTAGTTGCCACACGATGTTTTCTAGATGAGATAGTGAATCTGGTTTCCCAAAGGGGCGTCAATCTCTCTTTGCATCCCACTATGTGTGGATGAACCTTCAAGATTTCTAACAGACAGATAATAAGTCTATAGGAGGTTGAATCAAAAGCTTTCTGGTAATCAATCTAGGCCATCGACAGATTGCGATGGTAGACGAAAGCGTCTTTGTAGACGCTTCTGTCGATTAGCAGGTTTGGTGGGAGTACAATGCGTCCTAATACTAGACACTGCGTGATGTTCATCTCCGACTTTAAATATGAGGTGAAGATCCGGGCCGAATATTGGTACGGAGAAGAAAACTTCTTCCATCAGAAACACTTAACATAATTATTACATTATTTAATTATTTTATACATATATATATATCGAGCGCCATTCGGTTCGTTCAGGTTCCTTTGGAATTGAATCGGAGGCCCTATGACAAAAGCACTGGATGCGTCCTCAGGTTGCGGATAAAGGGTCCCTATGCCGAGGGTTCCTGATGAATACGGTTGCAGAAGTTAATAAGCAGTCGCGGACAATTGTCCAGGGATGGTTCCGAAGAAAACCCCCAGGCTAAGGCGCGAACAACCATGCCGAAAGTTGCATGGCATGCGAGGCTTCGCGAGGGTGGACGAACCCTATCCCCAGCTACATGTGGGAACAACTATAACAGCACCAAACCCAGTTGTGAATGCGGTTCAAAATGATCGAACGCGCAGAGCACCCGACAATGGGTCGGCAAACAG
>JAUMHM010045196.1:0-15311 GCA_032362435.1 Melikaiella ostensackeni
GGAACTGCATTCCAACCGCGTTCACTTTGCTCCTATCATTTTCTTGATACGTCCAGGTCTCGCTACCATACAACACTACGGATGCAAGCACGGAGTTATATATTGCAATTTTAGCTTTATTTGCTACATTTTTACTTCTAGTAATAGCTTGTACAGTGCCGATAATCTTTCTACCCTCATTCATACGTCTGGATATCTCTGCATCAATCCGTCCGTCAGCAGTAAATAAGCTTCCAAGATACACGAACTCATCAACTTGTTCTATCCTCTGTTCGTTTAAGGCAATGTTGCATACTGTTTTCTCACCCCTTCTTTCAAAAATGATAATTTTTGTTTTATTTGCCTTTATCTCAGGATCCATAATCTTTATGCTCGTATTCAGTCTGCTCATTATTTTCTGCAAATCGTCAACTGATTCTGCCGTAACAATCTTATCTTCCGCAAATCTTATCATCTCTGCAAATCGTCGACTGATTCTGCCGTAACAATCTTATCAACCGCAAATGCCAGTCCACGTACTTCCACTGTCCCGTGATGAACACCTTCTTCGTCTAAGAGAGCCATGTTCAGACATTTGTCCATGTATATATTGAATATCCGGAGGACATAATGCAGCCTTACCTAACGCCCTGCTTAGTATCAAACCAATCACTCAGTTGTCCATTCACTCTTACACTCGCTTTAAAACCATTATATATTGCCTTTATTGCTTTTAGAAGTCAACCATTCACTCCACACTCTTTCAGGACTTCCCAAAGTTCAGATCTATTCACCGTATCGAAAGCTTCTTCCAGATCAACGAATGCACAGAAAACTCTTTTGTTTACACTCGAACTCTTTTCTATGAAGACAAAAATGTGATTTACTGGTATTTCAACATTCTCAATTAATTCTAGAAAGGCAGCACTGTTGACTGTTTTTAATTGATCGTACCGAAAGGGTAACAGATTTTTTGATAATTTTGTTAAGAAATTTTCTAATTTTCTCGTGGGTGAACCTATTGTCGAAATAATTGGCCGTAAAGGAAAATCTGCTTTATGAACTTTGAGCAGGTCATAGGCTAAAAATGGGTTCGCATGAATTATGTCAAATTGTGTCAATAGCGCACCTTTCAATATTGTTTCCCAAACATTTTTGAAGTCTTAATCTCTCTAGAATTTTGAATGTACCTTTTTGAATCATTTCTGTAGAATCATTTGGAATAAATTTTTGGAAAATTTTTTCTTCGGTCTACCGGTCCCAAATGTAAAAAATAAATAAAAACGATTCTAGTTTGTAAACATTGTTCTTTAATAAACTTTCTTTTCGACTTTTCGACACAAAAAAAGAAACAGTTTTATTATAAATATTTTTTTTTAACAAAAATTTGACAAACTATATTTCTTTCACCAAGTGTCTAATGTTTGACATTGTTCTTACTTTTTCCTAATTTTTGACTCCACATATTAGCACAGAGAAGGAATTTTCCCTGAAGAAGGCCCGCATTGTGTGCCGAAACGTCGAAAAGAAAATTGATTACAGAACGATGTTTCAAAAATAAAATCGTTTTTATTTATTTTTTACAAATGTGACCAATAGACCGAAGAAAAAATTTTCCGAAACTTCATTGAAAAGGACAGTCGAAGAAAAAGGAGAGGTAATTTTGCAGTTGCTCTGAAAAATTTGTACTTTTGGAGTTTGCTTCAAAGTCGTTTGGATTCATATCATTTGGAATAACTGCAAAACTACCTTTATCATTCAAAATACGCACCATTTTTTGATTATAAACCTTTTTTAATATCGCAAATGGTAACGTAGTTTTTGGACGACCTATTAAGAATTTTAATAAATTTATGCATTTTAATGAAATAACTTCAAAAGTAAAAGCTTCATAACTTTTTCGCGCTTGGAGAAACTTCACGGGATAAATATGTTTTTCACAAAGGAGAATTCACCCTCTGGCATTTCGAGTAACTGTTATAGTTATACCCCATAATTTATGCTTAGACTGGAACGTTTCGCAAGCTTGTACTACAGCAATAAAGCGTGCATTCATGCGTCCATCTCGATGCATTGTCCGATAATTGATTTGGTTCGCTATGCAAAAAAATGCAGAAAATTCCATTTTAAAATTAAATAATTTCATCCATTTAAGGTTCTTATTTTGTTAAATTTCAACTCGAGCCATTCAATATTGAATAATTTTAAATTGAAAATTATAAAGCTAAAAAAAAATTCGACTTGGAAGTATTGGGTACGTAAATTTTTTTAATTTGGGAATTAAATCATTATTATTTTGAAATTCTCTTTAGGAAACGTCTATTATTCACGTAAGGCTGATTTTTGAAATTTCAGACCCCCTACCCGCCCTATTGTAAGGATTCGTAATATTATTGTGATCCCCCCCCCCCTGTGAGGCCAAAAAAGCATCTGTGGATAAATCAGTTTTCAGACCGAACTACTCATCCAATTTGGACCTTTCTTTTAAAATGAAAATGTATTAAATTCCGCATCGTTACAACGATGGATATTTTTTTTTAAATTTCAAAAATTTTGTATTCAATAAATGGAATGAAAATTTTTTTTTTTTACTTTTCAAGACGGACATTTAGTCAAAAAGTTTTTGATTGGACCGGAAATGGTCCATGTCGAGGCAAAATCTCATTCAAAATGATGTCCAGCAGTATTGATTGGATGAACCAAAAATTTAAATTTTTATAAACAAATTAGTGAACAAAAGTTATATCTTCTTTATTTGCCACATTTAAATGCACTAAACCAACATTTTCAAGGGAAAATGGAAATACAATAATGTTAAATTGAAATTAGGGGAAGTTAAACATCAATTCCTAATTGTTTATAACAATTTATTGAACAAATACGAAATTAAGGCATTTTTAATTAGAAAGATTCGGCTTTTTCAGCAGAATTAGCTATAAATGCTTCACTAATAACTTTCTGCTGTGATAGTTCGCACTGCAACAACAATCGTGTAGTTTTTAAACAAATTTAATAAACAAATGCATTTTTCGGCCATTTTTGAGTAGACACGTTTCGTTTTTTCGGCAAAATCAATAACTAGTAGGTTGCCAATGTGGCTTGCTGTTATACTTTACACTTTGGCAACAATCGTTCATTGTTTGAACAAATTTAGTTAACAAATCGATTATTTGAGTATTTTTCAGTAAAGAAATTTCGTTTTTTCAACAGAATCAACGGCAAACATTTCAGAATCAACTATAAATATTTCACCAATGGCCTTTTACTATGTTAATTTGCAGTTAGATAATAATGTATGTTGTTTAAACAAATTTAATAAACAAATGTATTTTTTGGTCTATACCAGTTGATAAGCATCTCTTTTTCCAGCAAAGTCAACTGCTAGCATGTTAATGATATCTTTTGTAGTTATACTTTGTAGTTTTACAATATTTGTGTCTCAAGTTTCGAATTGGCTTTTATTGTTATCATTGCAAGAGGCCATTGACCATTGGTGACATATTTATAGTTGATCCTGCCAAAAAAAGAACCGGACTAATTTATTAAAAAACAGAGAAGCAATGCATTTGTTTATTAAATTTGTTTAAATAATGTACAATTATCATTTACCTGCGAATCATCATAGTAATAGACGATCTCTGAGATAATAGATTTAATACTTTCACGCTGCAAATGCTTTCTCTGAGATCTTTGTAGTTGATTCTGCTAAAAAAATGTCTATATTGAAAAATGCTCAGATAATTAATTTGTTAACTAAATTTGTGCGAACAATAAGCAATTGATGCCTGAGTGTGAAGTAAAACAAGAAGACATATTGGCAACATACCAGTTATTGATTCTGCTGAAAAAACGAAGCTTATCTATTGAAAAATTGCCAGACAATACCTTTTGTTTATTAAATTTGTTTAAACAATATACAGTTTCGTCCAGCAGCAAATTATCATAGCAAAAGGCCATTGGTGAAATATTTCTAGTTGATTCTGCTAAAAAAACGAAACTAATTTGTTGAAAAACAGCCAAGCAATGCATTTGTTTATTAAACTTGTTAAAACAATATAAAATTTTGCCTAAATTCAAAGTACAACAGCAAGATATATTGGTGACCTACTAGTTATTGATTCTGCTGAAAAAAACGAAGCATATCTACTCAAAAATTGCTAAATAATGCACTAGTTTACTAAATTTGTTTAAATAATACACGATTGTTGTTTCAGTGCAAACCATCACAGCAGAAGGTCAATGGTGAAATATTTGTGGCTAATTCTACCGAAAAAGCTAAATCTATCTGATTAAAAATGCCTTAATTTCGTACTTATTTATTAAATTTTTATAAACAGTCAGATACTGACGTTCAACGTTTTCTAATTTTAAGTTAACCTTATTTTATTTCCATTTTCTCCTAAAAATAGTGGTTTAGTGCATTTAAATGAGGCAAATAAGAAAGATATATCTTTTGTTCACTAATTTTTTTATAACAATTCAAATTTTTATTTTATTACATTAATACTGCTGGACATTATTCCTAATGAGTTCTTGCCTCGTCGTGGATCATTTTCTGTAAAATAATTTTTTTTTGACTAAATGACCATCTAGAAAAGTCCATTTTTTTCATTTTGTTTATCAAATAAAAAAATATTGAGAAAATTTTTCAAAAATGTCCTCCGTTGTAAAGATGCGAACGAGACTTCAAAAGATTTTAAGAGTTTTGAAAGAATTACAATGATTTAAATGGACTTTTAACAGACTTCAAAGCATTTTAAAGTATTTCAAAGGAATACAAAGTACACTGGAACCTCCATTTAATGGCGGTCTCGGGTATGCCCTGCGATGGCCGTGAAGCTCTTCCAAGAATTTCTATATCGTAAACAGTCAGAGCCGTGTAAACCATTTCCGGTAGGAATACACAATATTAAGTAACTACGAAGACGGTATATGGAGGGCCGTCAAATGGAGGTTCCAGTGTATTTCAAAGAATTGCAAAATTTTTACGGAATTTAACGAGATTTCCAAAGCTTTTTAGGCCATTATAATTTCTTCGAACTATTGGGTGTACCTAGTATTTCACAGAGAATCTCAATTTTTCACGAATTTTGAAGGGATTTCATAAGATTTTATAAGATTCACTGGGTTTCAAAAGATATGCAAAGATTTCAGAGGATTTTGAGGGATTTTAACGGATTTTAAGAAATTTAAGGGGGTTTCGATGACTTCACGGGATTTCAAAGGATTGTAAGGCATTTTGAAAGATTCCAAAGTACATCCACGGATCTTATCGGATTTCCTGAGATTTCAAAAGATTTAATGGTATTTCAAAGAATTTTCGAATATTATAGAAGATTTTAAGGGATTTCGAGAAATTTCAAAGGCTTTTAAAAGATTTTAATGGATTTTAAACATGTATTTTAAGGGGTTTTAAGAGATTCGGAAAGATTCCCACGGATTTTTATGATTTCAATGAATTTTAAAGGGACTTAAAAGATTTCAAGGGATCGTTTGATTATCAATCTATTAATCTAATATTATTTTTAAATTTCGAGTTGAAACAGTTCAATTTTTAACGTCAAAACCTGCACATTGTTTAATTTTTAACAGATTCAGAATCGTCTTTTAAAATCAATTATCGTTCAATTTTTAATACTCGAATTACAATACAAGTTTGAAAATCATCAATTACTTAATAATTATATTTGATGAAGTTAAAATGTTTTTTGTCGAACAATTTTTATTTCAAACGATTTCAATTTAAAATTTTTCAAGTCTTCAAAACTGAATTTTAAAATTCTTCAAATCTAGAATGTACGCTTAAAAACTGTACTGCGCAGACTTCAGCCCGCTAGCATGCCTTCCTGTAGTTGTAAAGCAGTAAAGTAGCTGTAGATTTTCAGTAGATTTATTTTTTTTTCAGTAGATTGTAGTTCGAACCACTTTTTACAAACCAAAACATATTGCGTTGGATATGCAAAATTATTAGCATGAAACGAATAATTTGAAAATATATAATTGAAAAAGTTTAGTACTTTATTAACAAGAATATGGTCTTGTAAAATCCGCGTGTCAGGAAAAATTAGTCTACGACGAAGGATCTCTTATCAGGCTGCACTTCTTCCCTTTGTCTGCAGCATCTTGAATAGTCCTAAGCAGTTTGGTCCAAATCTGCCAAGAAATGCTCGAAAAACCGGAACGAGAACGAGGAAGGACAAAACGAGACGAGAGAAAACGAGACGAGAAAGACCGAGGCAGTGGGTATATCTCATTCTCGTCTCGTCTCGTTTCTCGGTATTTCGCGCTCGACGGCAACACTATTTTTGTAACTTTTTTTAGCCTGCGAACCACAAAAATTTTTCTAAATTACTGACTTAAGGCTCGTTTACGTAGGATACTTTAAGCTTCAAAATGGCTACTACAAAAAATCCCTGACAATTCCAGGTTTTTTCCAGGTAATTCTATTTTTTCCAGGTACATATAATTTTTCTTATTATGGAGCCATTCAAGTAACATAATAATTGACTAACCAAAATTTATAATCTGCTTATGAATGGTTAAATTGCAAGTAATTAACATGAGAAAATCGGAATATGTATCCAATTTCGCGAGTTTAGTATAATATTTTTCCAGTCCTTGTAAATACCTGAATATGTGAAATAATAACAATCTTGTTGAAAATTCATATTTTCGGTTTAAAAATTCCAGTGTTTAGTACAAAATTCGTATTTTTGGCTTGAAATTCCAACAGTTTGGTAGACAGTTCAACTACCTGGTTGAAAATTAACTTTCTTATTGTAAATTCATATTTTTGGTTTAAAATTCAGTTCTTTTGTTGAAAATTCGTCTTTTTTGTTTAAAATTCATCTCTTTTGGTAGCAATTACATATTTTTTCGTTAAAATTGCAACTATTGAAAAGTCGTCTTTTTCGTTTAAAAATTTATCTCTTTTGGTAGCAATTACATCTTTTTTGGTTAAAAATGCAACCGTTTGGTAGAAAAATAATCTGTTTTGATTGATGAATTAACTATTCTGTTGAAAATTCAAGTACTTGGTTGAAAGTGAACAATTATATTGTAAATTCATATTTTCGGGTTGAAAATTCAACACTTTTGTTAAAAATTCGTCTTTTTGGTTGTAAAACTTATCTCTTTTGGCAGCAATTAAAAATTTTTTTGTTGAAAGTGCAACTGTTTGGTTGAAAACTAAATTTTTTGTTGAAAATTCGTATTTTGCGGTCGAAGATTCAACCCTTTCGTTGAAAATTCGTCTTTCTGGTTTAAAAATCCATCTCTATTGGTAGCACTTTCGTCTTTTTTGGTTTAAAATGCAACTGTTTGGTTGAAAAATAATCTGTTTTTATTAAGGATTCAACTATGTGATTGAAAATTAACTTTTTTGTTGCAAATTTATATTTCCGAGTTCAAAGTGCATCTTTTTTTTAGAATGTTCGTCTTTTTGTCTTGAAATTTTAATGGTGTGGTAAGAAAATTAACAATTTAGTTGAAAATTTAAGTTTCTGGTTAGAAATTAACTTTTGTGTTGAAAATTCATATTTTCGGGTTGACAATTCGTCTTTTGGTGTGAAAATTCATTTTTTTTTTTTTTGTAAAAATTTCATCACTTTGTAAAATTGTAAAATTGACCTGTTTTGGTTAAAGGTCCAACTATTTCGGTAGAAAATTCAACTCTTTTCTTGAAAATTAACTTTTTTGTTGAAAATTCATATTTTCGGGTTGAAAATTGAACTGTTTTGGTTGACGAATCAAACTATTTTGTTGAAAATTCAACTATTTGATTGGAAATTACTTACCTTGTACAAAAAATCGTCTTTTTGGTTGAATTCAATTGTTTTCGATTTAAAATTTGAATCGTTTTTGGTTGTAAATTGAACTCTGTGGTTAAAAATTTATGTATTTTGTTGAAAATTCATCTTTTTTGGTAGAAAACTAATCGTTTTAGTTGAAGAGGCAACTGTCTTGTTGATAATTAATTTGTTCTAGTTGAGTATTTAACTGTTATGTTGGAAATTCTTACTTTTTAGGTTGGAAATTCAACTTCTTGGCTGAAAGTGGAACTATTTTGTTAAAAATTGATTTTTTCGATTGAAGACTCATGTTTTTCTTTGAAAATTGAACTATTTTTGTAAAAATTCGTTTTTTCTTTCACTGAAAATTAATTTTTTCAACTTAAAATTCAACTGTTCCATTTTTGGTAGGAATATGATCTTTTTAAGTAGAAAATTCAACTATGTGCTTGAAAATTGATGTATTTTGTAGAAATTTCGTCTTTTTTGTAGAAAATCAATCGTTTAGGTCAGATTGATAACTGTTTGGTTGATAATCTTGCGTTTAATTTAGGAAGTTTCGAAAAGTATCACAAAATATTCTTAAATATATTAATTATCACCATCGAATGAGTGAACAAATTAATAATACTAAAAACATAATTATTCATTTCTTAATTTTGTTCCTAAATTACATGAGTTTGAATAATAATTGAATCGAATATTTATTTTATCTTCATACTCAAAATTCAGTGCATATTAAACATATTAATTCTTTAAATAAAAGATATTTTCCTGAGAATAGTGAAAATGATACAAAGTAGTTTGATTCATAGCAGTATGAATCCAGTACTATAAAACTTACTTTTATAAATAAAAAAGGATTGTTATTCAATTTTATATTACAACTTGGAAACAAAATTTAGCAAGCTCGAAAAAATTCCCTGACAATTTTAAGATTTTCAGGTATATAAAAATTCCCGGACAATTCCAGGTTTTTCAGGTTTTCCAGGTGAGTAGACAACCTGTATTAACTCATTAAGCTAGCATTTTTTGGGGCTAACTTCTTAAGCGTCAATGCTATCTGACTGAAATTTTCTTGCCGATATTAGCGCTGGATATCAAATCCACTGGTCTGTATCCGTTTCACTCCCTTGGGCAATTTTTTTTTAGATGCGTGCTAGTTCTGCCTTATCTCAAATGCTTACAGTTTACGTGCTGGACCGCTAATGGGAAAATTGGCTCCCGAGGCGAAAACAAACAGGCAAGGGAACAAAACTCGATTACCAAGTTAAAAAAACAACACTTTTTACGGTAACTTTTAAAAGAAAAGTAGTTGCTTCAAAAATTAAGTGAAAAAGATGATATTTATATAGGATTCTAAATGTTGGGAAGATTTGTTGTCGGACATAACAGTGGTTTAAAAATGCATTGGAAAATTATTTTTCGTGCTGGAGGGCAGGGATCCCCACAATTCGGTTCCAAGTCCAAAAAAAGGAATTCCATTCTTTTTTTCTTAATTTTCATTCTGCCGGGTGCCGCCAGGCACTCAAAATTTCTCATGTAAAATACATAGAAAAAAAACACTTTTATCATTTTTTAGGGGGTTTTGGAATAACTTCTGTGGGTTTACAGAAATGTTACGGGAAAGTTACAGGACTTGTAAAGGTCTTTCTAATAAAGAATTCTGTGTATCAATCATATGACTTTTTCACCTTTAAAACTCCCCCACGATCCCTCGAAAAGTACCCCTGATTCCAAATTTTTAATTAAGGGGTACTTCTCCGGGGATTGTGGGGGAGTTTTAAGGGTGACAAATTCATATGATTGATACATAGAATTCTTTGTTGGAAAATCGTCTACAAGTCCTATAACTTTCCCGTAACATTTTCCCAAATCCACAGAAGTTATTACAAAAACCCCAAAAGTGATTTTTTCTCTTGTATTTTACATGATCAAAATTTCGAAAAAACAAAAATATGCAATTTCTTTTCTCGGATTTGGAACCGAATAAAAACCTGGAATTGGAACCTTTAAAAAATTCCTAAATTAATAAAAAAATTCCTAAATTGAAAAAAAGTTCCTAATAAAAAAGTTCCTAAATTCGAACCTATAAAAAAAAGTGATTTTGAACCACCCTATTGAACATACTGTGAAACTGGCGTTTTATCCATTGTTTCGAAAAATATCTTTGGGAACGTCCATCAAGTACGTATGACTTTTTTTTTGGGGGGGAGGGGGGAGCTTGGGAAATTTTAAGAAGTCTTACTTGGGGGGAGTGGGGCAAAGCATTTCTCACGTAAGTATCCTCTTTCTGTTTATTTTTTTAAAAATACGCTAATTGAAACCAGTTTTGTCTGTGAAAAACTACTTTTTACAATATTATACACATTATATCACGATCTATTTTATTATTTTTTTTTTTTGGCAATATTTCATATTACATACGTCCAATAAATATAGATTCGAGGAGTGAAACATTCTCGAAAAACCCTTGAAATCCTTTGAATTCCATAGGCATCGTATATAATCCCTTGAAATCCCTTTAAAACAATTGAATGCCCTGAAAATCCCTTGAATTCCTACGAAAACTGTGGAAATCCCTTAACATTCTTTGAGATTCCGTGAAATCCTTTGAAATCTTGGAAATCGTTTGAAAAATTTATAATTCCATAAATATCTCTCATAATCCTTTGAACTCCGTGGAAATGCCTTGAAATCTCTAAAAGTTGATTAAAATTCTTGAAATTCCGCAAAATATTTCGAAATATTACAAGATTCCTTGAAATCTTTGAAATCCCTTAAAATTTATTGAAAAAATCAAATCCTTTGAAATCCCGTGACTTCGTTTGAAATATTTCGACATCTCTTAAAATCTCTTGGAATCACTTAAAATTCTTCAAGATTTCGTGAAATCTTTTCAAATCTTGGAAAGCTCTTGAAATATTCAAAATCCCACAAAAAACCCTCAAAATAACTAAAAATCTATATCAATCGGTTAAAATGCTTGAAATTCCGTGAAATATTACGAATTTTAACGAGATCCCTTGAAATTTTTAGAATCCCTTTCAAATTCATCAAAATCTTTAAATTCTACGGGAATTTCTCCGAATCTCTTAAAATCCCTTAGAATACTTGAAAATCCAATAAAATCCTTTGAAATCTCGTGACATCTATTGAAATATTTTGAAATATCTTAAAATCTCTTAAAATTCATTCAGATTTCGTAAAATATTTTGAAAAACTTGAAATTTCTTGAAATCTTTAAAATCCAATGAAAGTCCCTTATAATCCTTTAAAATATCTAAAAATCGGTTGAAATCCTTGAAACTCCATGAAGTTTTTCGACTTATTACGAAATCCCTTGAAATCTTTGAAATCCCTTTAAAATTGATTAAAATCTTTAAGTTTCACAGGAATTTTTCTGAATGTCTTAAAATACCTTAGAATACTTCAAAATCCATTGAATTCCTTTGAAATCCCGTGGCTTCTTTTGAAATATTTCGAAACCTCATAAAATCCCTTAGAACCCCTCAAAATTCTTCCAGATTCCGTAAAATATTTTGAAATCTTTGAAGTCTTCGAAATCCAATGAAAATCCCTCATAATCCCTTAAAATTTCTAAAAATCGGTTAAAATTCTTGAAAATCCGTAAATTTTTTCGAATAATTACGAAATACTTTGAAATCTTTGAAATCCCTTCAAAATCCATTAAAACCTGTAAATTCCACAGGAATCTTTACGAATCTCTTAAAATCTCTTAGAATACTTGAAAATCCATTAAGTTCGTTTGAAATCCCGTGACTTTTGAAATATTTCGAAATCTCTTTAAATCCCTTGGAAACCGTTAAAATTCTTTAAGATTCCGTAAGATATTGTGAAATCCCTTGACATCTTCAAAATTTCAATGAAAATCTCTCATAATCCTTTAAAATTTCTGAAAATCGGTTAAAATCCTTGAAATGCCGTGAAGTTTTTCGAATTATTACGTTATCCCTTGAAATCTTTGAAATCCCTTTAAAATTCATGAAAATCTTTAAAATCCATGGGAATTTTTCCGAATTTCTTGAAATCCCTTAGAATATTTGAAAATCCATTACAATCTTTTAAAAGCCATAAAAATTCCTCGACATCTCTTGAAATCCTTTGAAATCCCGTGGTTGTATTAAAAACGCTTTAAAACTCCTAAAGTCCGTCAAATTTCCGTGCAATCCTTTGATATCTTATGTAATTTCTTCAGTACCCTTCAAATCTTCGAAATCCAATTGAGAGTCCCTGATATCTTTTTAATTTCTCAAAATCCCCCAAAATCAGCCTAAATCCTTCAAAATCCTTAAAAATCACGTGATTTTTTTTGGAACTATTTCGAAATCTCTCAACGTCTCTTGGAACCTCTTAAAAACCTTTGTTATTCGTGGAAATTGTTCTTAAATTCTTAAAATCGGCCGAAATCCTTCGTTACCTCTTGAAATCCTTCAAAATGCTTTGACATCCGTGATTCATTTTTAAATATTTCAAATCTCTTAAAATTCTTTGGAATCCCTTAATATCATTTTTAAGCCGCGGGAAGCGTTTTTAAATTCTTAAATTCCCTAAAAATCAGTCAAAATCCTTTAAAATCCTTAAAACTAACGTGATTTTTTTTAAATATTTCGAAATCTCTGAAAATCCCTTAATATAATTTCTACTTCGCGGGAAACGTTCTTAAATTTTTAAAATCCCTAAATATCAGTCGAAAGCCTTTAAAATCCTTAAAAATCGCGTGATTTTTTTTTAAATATCACGAAATCTCTTGAAATCCCTTGGAACCCTCTAAAAACCTTCTTTACCCTTGGAAATTGCTCTTAAATTCTTAAAATCCACTGAAATCCTTCGGTATCTCTTGAAATCCTTTAAAATCCTTTGATATCAACGATTTATTTTGAAATATTTAGAAATCTCTTAAAATCCCTTGATATCCCTTAAATTCCTTTGTAATGCGCAGAAATCATTCCTAAAAGTCTTAAAATCCTTAAAAATCAGTCGAAATCCTTCAAGATCCTTTGAAATCTCAAGATTTTTCTTTAATATCTTGAAAATTGAAATCATTTAAAATCTTTGTAATCCATGGAAATCGTTCTTTAATTCTTAAAATCCCTAAAAATCCATTGAATTCCTTCGGTATTTCATGAAATCCCGCAAAATCTTTTGAAAATGAAAAAATTGAGATTTTCTCTGAAATTGAACGAGGTAATTTCTTCAAATTCTTCAAATCTTTTTTAAATCACTGGAAATCTTTGAAAGCTTTTGAGAGCTCTTGAAATCTTTTGAAATCTCGTTTACAGTGAAAATAATTAATATATTTTTGATATATTGAGTAAAAATATAAAACCTTGCGTAAGAAGATGGAAGGGGGTCACAAAAATCTTACGAATCTTTACAATAGAGGGAAGGGGGTCTAAAGTTTCAAAAATCATCCTTAAGTAATTAACGGACGTTCCCTTTACAGGTACAACAAGAACTTTCTTCACACTATAAATACATTTTTTCCACAAAGAAAATCGACCCAAAATTTTTCTTAAATTCTTTATATTCTTATATTCGAAATTTTATGATGAATAAACTAACACAATCAATTTGTTTCTAATAAAGTTTTTTGAAATATTCCGAATTGTAAACGATATTTGGCTCATTCACAATAACAATTACTTTTACAAAGCTGCCGCATCCTCTTAAAATAATTTGCGAATAAAAAATGTGAATGCCATTGAGATGGACACCTTCGACCTAAAATTATTTACAAAATTTATTACAAGGATACACGGGAAAGTATCAGATATCGCGATAGCGGCACATATTTTATAATTTCTATCACAAGAACCTGAGAACGATTTTTCTCGGAATGTTTATCGACTGGGAAAAAGCTGTTGGTAGAGTTCTCTTGAATTTTAAGTGTCCTTAAGCAGTCCTTTGAGCAAATTTGCCGATAAGGGTTTCCTTTCATGTGCATTTCTTCTTTATAAGGGACATGGAAGTAGAATTAGAATGGGAATCCTCCATGACATTGCGAGACCCAGCATCTCGAAACAGGCGATTGGGAGAGGTCCATTCCGCTAGCACCTCAACAACGGAATTTGACATTTTTCATGCCCGAATTTTGAGCTATTTTTGGGCTATTTTCGGGCACCTATGCCGATTTTTAGGCTCTTTCATTTTTCTAAAAAAAAAGACATTTGGTCGGAAGTGCTGGCCGTCAGCACACTAAAGCAAATTGAAGAAATTAAAAAAATCAAACACACCAGAATTTCGGTCTTTTTTAGGCTCTCCAAAACTGCAAAAATTAATTTTCGAAGAAACACCCTTAACAGATAAGAAACTATCCTCAAAATAAATTATGCACCGGACCTAAATATAAGCATATCAGAATTTTAGGCTATTTTTAAGCTCTCTAAAACACACAAAACTCATATAAAAAAATCAACCGCTAACACTTAAAAACCATTAAAAATTCACCATTAATTAAAAAAATTAAATATGAAACCCCAAAAAACTGTAAGTCAAAAATTAATACTTTTTTCGGGCTTCACAAGAACAGCAAAAAATTTCAAATCAAAAATAATCACAGTAGTGACTCTCGCAAGACACTAATATGAGTACCTGACCCCATAGTAATAATCAACAACCTTAAAAAACAACCTCTGCTTAATTAACCGAGCCTCATCTCAGTTGCCTCTAACTAAGACAGTCAAAAAAATTTCAAATGAAAAATAATTGCAACAGACACCTTCAGAAGACTCTAGTAAACAGCGTCTGTTGACACTGTAAAATTCTGAAAAAGATTATTTTTTGGCACAGTCATATCCACGTTGTACAAAGGGGTTGCTTTTTAGCGTTGAGGGCTAAAAGCCAAAAATCAGAGTTGGCATTTTTAAGGAGAAAGAAAATAAGACACTCTATTCATACTTTGGAATTCTGAAAAGATTATTTTTGGCAAAGTTATATCTGCGTTGTACAAAGGGGGTAGTTTTTAACCATAAGGGCTGGAGCCCAATAATCGAAGTGGGTTTTTGAGAGAAGCCCGAAAATGAGAGACTCTATTGACACTCTGAAATTCTGAAAGAGATTAATTTTTGACAAAGTCATATTTACGTGGTACAAAGCGGGTGCTTTTTGGCTATGAAGGTTGGAGCCCAAAAATCGAAGATGGTACTTTGGAGAAGCCACTGGGGACCAACGTGTTTCGAAGCCAATTTAGACTTCTTCATCAGGGGTAATTTATAGGATAACTACAGTTATGAATAGAGAAACATATATTAATTGTGTATATGGGTGATTCTCATCAAATATGTACATTTGGGTAACCGCTAAATATTTTATTAATTAAAGACGCTAATATAATGAGTCTAGGTGTTTTCAATGCAGTATGTTGGCTCTTATTAGGGGCATTTGTAAAACTTGAAAAAAATTTTTTTTATATATCTAAAAATTCGCGAAAGTGCGAAATGTTATCTCCCCTGGCTGTAACCACCTATGGATCGGATGGTTCCACATGTAACTGAAGATGCAATTATCAACTTTGATCAT
>JAUMHM010045215.1:0-15310 GCA_032362435.1 Melikaiella ostensackeni
GCTTTGAGAATTTAATGAGCATTTTGAATTAGGATTTAAACAATCGTATCTACTATTTTTATTAACTTTCAAAGGAAAAAAGTCTTCCTGTTTACATTTAATGTTTTATTTCAAATTGTAATCCCTTAAATAGCTAAATTTATTCAAAAATACTCAAATAATAATGGTATTACTTAAATTTTGCGGGAAAATGCGTCGCCAGCTCAAACTGGAAAGGGAGCTAAATTCAAATAATCATAGAAGTCAAAGTAATAAAGAACATATTTTTCGCATCAAATAGTATATAATTTTAAACAAGTATATAGTTTAATTCAATAGATAAATTTTCAACCAAAAAGATGAATTTTCAACTAAAAAGATTAAATTTGTACCTAAAAGAATTTTCAACCAAAAAGTTGAATTTTCAATCAAAGAAATGAATTTTCAACTGAAATGATGAATCTTCAACCAAAACAGATGAAGTCTCAACGAAAAATGTAATAGTTGATATTTCAACCAAAAATGATAAATTCTCAAAACAAAAATGTAAGAGACGATATTTCAACCAACAAATTTTTTATTCTAAATCTAAAATAGTTGAATTCTACCAAGAGAGACAAATTTTCAACAAAATACATGAATTCTAAACCAAATAGTTGAATTTTCAACTAGAAAAGATTAATTTTCAACAAAAAAAATCAACGAATTTTTAATAAAATAGTTGAATTCCTAACTAAAACCAAATAATTTTCAACCTAAATACAAAAAAAAAAAAATGAATTTTCACCAAAGGTGTTTAGCTTTCTACAAAAAAAGAAATAAAAAATTAATTTTGATGAAAGTAGTTCAACTTTGAAACAAGTAGTTGATTTTTCAAGAAAAAAAGATGAATAACTGTCCGGGAAAAATGTTGTAATAGTAGATATTTCAACTAAAAATGAGTTTAAATTGAAATCAAAATAGTTAAATTAAAGATGAAAAGACGAATTTTCAAGCAAGAAAATTGAATTTTTCAACAAAATAATTGAATTTTTAATAAAAAAGATGAATTCTCAATAAAAAATATAATAGTAGACTTTTCAACCAAAAAGAATGAATTTTCAAAAACAAATAGTTTGATTTTCTCATTGGGTTCTATTAATTCAGTTCGCATTTAAGTTGAAAATGAGAAAAAGAGTGGTAAAGGGGAAAGACTGTGAAGCCTGCGGTAAACAAATAGAAATTTTGATAATTTATAGAGCAAAAAGTATTAATTAAAATAAACATTAAATTTCATTTTTAATACTTTAACATTATTATGTTAGAAAACTGGAAATTTTCTCTTCAAAAACTAATTTCGTTAAGGTTCTACGTTCATTTAATTCAAAAAATGTATAAATATGTTCGCTCCATAAGATTATAAAATCTTAGTAAGATTTTGGGTAATTTGTGGATGATCCCTTATGAGCATTTTGAATTAAGATTTAAAAAATCGTATCTTCTATTTTCACTAAATTTCAATTAAAAAATGTCTTTCCGTTTACATTTTAACTGTTATTTCAATTTGTAATCGCTTAAGTAGCTAAATTTATTTCAAAATACTTAAACAATTATTTCATCATTTAAATTTAGCGGGAGAATGTATCGCTATCTACTTAAATTAGAAAGGGCGCTAAATTCAAATTATCAAAGAAGTCAAAGTAATAGAAAACATATTTTTCGCATCAAACAGTACATAATTTGAAACCAGTATATGTTTCATTCACTCTAGAGTATGTTTGTAAAAATTATTTTTAATTATTATGATATATATTTGTTTAAAACAATAAATGCTTTAAATTCTTTCAAATGCTCTGTGGAGGCTGCCGTAAGAGTCCAATGAAGTCCAATGCATTTTTGCGTACACGATTTTCAGCGCCATCTCCTGTCTCGTATGAGGAACTAGAGCCCCCCGTAACCGCGAAATTCAAATGTCATGCATTTTGAAAAATTATAATTCGATCACTATTTTATATTTCTTGTTATGATAAAACAAGGCAATAATAATGCAAAAAAGGTTTGAAGTATAAAGTAACTTTTTTATTTCACAAAACAAGTTAAAATACTCCAAATGCATGAATTGCGTAACAAAAATATAAAAGTTCATTTGTTTTTAAACTTTCTATTCAAGAGGAATATAAAGTTTAAAACATTTGTCTTACAGCTTAATTAAGACCTGTAGAATAATTAGATGTAATTAATTACATTTAGATTATCACATTTTAAATCTTTGATGAGACCACTGAGGCAGATATATTAAATAATTTATAATAATATTAATAGGTTGCATGTATATAAATATTAGGAGTAAAACTGATTAGGACGGATGTACTTATTATTTTTATCGTCTTTTTGATCAGTTTCTACTTCTCTTCTTTCATTTTCATTTAAACGATTATTGTTCAATTTGAAAAGTAGTTTGTTTACATCACGTTTATATTTTGAGTGACTTTGCGATTACGGGTTACTATGTACAAAATATGCACGAAAATTCTGGATGTCATTCTAAATCATGTCACATTTTTCAAAATAAGAAGGTCTTACAGCAGTAGGTGTGAACATAAGTGCTAATGCGTGTTGCCATTATTTTCGTTTTTCTTTTTTTATAGTTACATGCAAATATTTAAAGTTATGGCATTATTTAATCAGCATCGTGAGAGGGCACCCATGCGAAGCCATGAGCACATAAACGTTATTAAAGTAAAAATTATTTTCATGATAATTTGTTGCACTTCATTCTCAAATATAATAATTACAAGTAAAAAAATTGAACGCGCGCGAAGCGCCCCGAGTTTTTAAAATTGAAGATGAAGCATTTTTTCGCGCCTGAAAGCGGCAAGCCATTTCTATTCGTTGCAGGGCATCAATGACCCCGGAATGGCTTGCCTCTCGTAGCTTTCATGCGCAATAAATGTTTTATCTTCAATTTGAAGAAAAGCAATGACAGACAGATTTTCTTGGAAAAACTCTCTGTATACTTACAGATTCTTGCCTTAGATTAGGTGGTAAAAATATTACGTCAGACAATTAATCCGTGTAGGCGTAATTTGGAAGAAATAGACAACCGAGTCATTTCAAGCGTCTTAAGCTTCAGCTGGTTTTTAAGACTTAGAGCATGTTTTATAATGGTGAGATTTTTATTGCTGGTTTATATAAATGATACTGAATCCTCCTCGTTATAAAAAATGATTTCCCCTTCGATGAGTTACTCCTATCTAGTCTTAGTCCCCAGTAATTAAAACAGAACGGGATGCGGATGGACGCCGTAATTGCGAATAATTGCATTGTTTTAGAGACGTACGCTTGAGACCTTTTGATTATATCGCTGACTGAGCCCGGCAGGGACGGACTGGCTTGGGCTTCAAGGTGGTATTCCACCCGCGCCCCCTTTGGTGCGGCGCCCCTTAGGGTAATTAGTTCAAAAAAGCTTTGAAATTTAGTTGAAAATAATCTAAGCGTGAAATGTCATTGATAAATAACAAGAAAATAGAGAAACTGCTACTGTATTATCTTTTGTTAATTAGTTTTCGTGTATTGAGGCCATATTTCCACCCGCATCCCAGGCGCCCAGTCAGCCGCTGGAGCCCGGTAAATTACTTTGGTAGGATTGGAGGATTGTAGCTTTTAATGGATTGTGAACATTAAATCTCAGAGATAGCCCACTATGGGGCATGTCTAAGGGACTTGAATTGTTGGTTAGGGGCGTGAAAAATGCAAGTGGGGATGGTCACGGGCATAGTTAAGGGGCGCAGCAAATGAGAATACGTGTGGCCGAGGATTTGGTTGAGTGGGTGTCAAAACTGTGGTTGAAGGGCGTAGGCAATGAAAGTGGAAGTAGTCAAAAGTGAGATTAATAGATGCAACAACTAAAAATAGGCGTGGAAAACAGCATGGTTCAGTGGCGTGATCAATGAAATTCGGCTTTATAATGATGCGGATAAGGGGCGTGGTCAACGCAAGTGACAATGGCTACTGGTTTTAAGGGGCGTTCTAAATGATAAAAGGACATGTACGGTGGTGTGGATAATTGGCGTATTTAGGAAAAAAGGCATGATCAGTCACAATTCATGAAAGAGCGACAATATCTTTTATAATATAGAGAGAAGTATAAAAAGGGCTGCCGTGCAATGAGGCCCTTATCGTGGCAAGTAGCAGGTGTAAAATGTGGTTAAGGGGCGTAGACAATAAAAATGCAAGTAGTCACGAGCGGGGTTAATAGACACAACAATTGAAAATAGCCGCGGCCAATGGGATGTTTAAGAGACGTGGACAATGAAAGTTGGCTTTATAACAATGCGGATAAGGGGCGTGGTCAACGCGAATGACAGTGGCTACTAGAGTCAAGAGGCGTTCTAACTGAAAATAGGCGTGTCAGGGAATGTGGATAATGGTCGTGTTTTGGAAAAAAGACGTGACCACTCTCAATTCATGAAATAGTGGCAATGTCTTTTTCAATATAGAGAGAAGAATAGGAAGGACTGCCGTGCAATTTGGACCTTATCGTGGTGGGTAGCAGATAAAACATTTTAATTTTATCGTAAAGCATGGTCGGCTACCGACGGTAGCAGACGGTGAATACGTCGTTTCGCCGGAGCGGTAACAAATTTGTCCCTTGGTAGATTCACGCTTTACTGATTACCACGCAAGGAGACACAAACCTTGGGGGGTGTTGAGATAAGAGAGACAAGTCGGAAGACGGGTAGACAAACTGTCTTCTGTCTGACAGTTGTACTAATTGCACAGCTGCGCCCCTCACCGCTCTTGCTGGGTTTTACCCCTTACATTCGATTTTGGATTGTGTTTCACAAATGTCATGTTTCGTTCGATGGTAAGAATCAATTTATTTTTCTTCTAAATTTTTCTGACAAATCGTTTTGCACGTGCCTCTCGCGGAGTTCAATAAAGCCTTCCGGCTATTTGGTAGACTCCGTTCCGGAAGCTCAAGACAAAGAAAGTCTTGGGATGCTGTAACGAGCTTCACGGAAGCTCGGAGTGAGAGGGTCATAAAAATCGAGACGAGAAATTCAGTTATGACTCTCCTTCCTCCGAATGTAAAACAAAAGCTGGTGCAGGTTTTCTCTGTCTCTCTCCCTCTCGTTATCAGGCAGCTGCTTCAGTCGTGGAAACAAACTGTAAGCTCCCTCATTTCCGCATTTCCGTTACCCAGTCGCGTCGTTTATTGACTCAGAAAACAGTAAGATCGGATAAACGATACGGAATGCTGGTGCTCCGTGATCTCGAAGAGAATTTCGATATCCAAACATGACAATATCTCCAGTTCCTTTCTTTTTGTATGATCTATGATGCAAACCAAAATCAAGAGAAGTCGGAGTAGGTACTACTAAGCTCTTTTTGTATTTACTCGAATTGGTGTAATGTTGGATCTTAAGGTCTTGTAAACATGTCGCACTTCATGGTTTGTGTAAATGACGCTGTAAAGCTCCCATTAATAGATGGCAAAGTATTAAATAAGACGTGAATGTTCAGAGTCGATTTATGGCTAATTCGCACCAAGAAACTGGGTGGCCATTAAACATCCTGATCATGAGAGATCGTAATCGTCAAATGGCAACGGGGTTGTCGTTTTGTAGCAACATATATGTTTGAGGAAGATCACATTAGCTGTGTCGACGAAAGCATCTGCTCCACTAGTTACGCTCTCTGTCTTTGACGAGATTGAGCCGTGAGGCGAATGTTTATGGGTCGCTGTAATTACCAAGTGAAAGGCACCTGGAACGACGGGGTAGCATAAGGGTTATTGTTCATAAGCTTGGCACCATGTGTTGGAGGAATTTATGTGCTGCCTGAGCTGCCAACATACCAGAGCTAAGGGATCGTCAAACAGTCGGTAGATTTGCAGCAATGCCTCACAAAACCCTTGACACATTATTGGAAAGAAGGTTTTCTGGAATTCAGGACTCGATTTGGGTCCCTCTTTTCCAAAGGTCTCTTATAATGCCAATCGATTCGATTCTGTTCTGATAAGAAATTTGTTTGTCTTTACTAAAAAATATGTTTTTAAGAGACATGTACGAAAACGAATTTGCCTAACACACCGAAATGATACGACCTCAGTTTCTCGCTGTTATTGCTGTCTGGGGAGCTGTAAACGTTGTATATTTCGAACAGACGTGAGACAGAAGTTGCCCGCGGGTGATCCGAAAGCGCGACAGTAAATTAAGCCCGTTCAAGGGAAAAGTTTGCCAGTTTTAATGAATATCCCACAGCCAGGCAACCTATCAGGAAACTTACCGTTGGCAGTAAATGAAACTGCACCGGCTGAGAATAATGTGGCCGTTACATTGTGCTTGAACCTCGATCTTGAACATTAATGTCCGCCTTAACTTCTCTTTTCCGTTTTCCCACATCACGCACTACGATCCGAATGAGTCTAAAGAGTATAAAATCACCACTCTGCGATGAGGATGAGTTCTCAAATAAAAACATGGTCGTTCTGTCTCGAATTTACGACTTCTAGAACTTTAAGATGCTAAAAAAATGCTTCATCTTTAATTAAAAAAAAAACCACAACAACATTTTCCGGAAAAAGCTCTCTGTATGGGAAATTGTATGGGCCTTGAGAGTATGTGGTGAGAATAATACATCAAACAATTCCTCCGTGTAGATGTAATTTGCCAGATAAAAACCGCCGAATCGCTTGAAGCACCTTAAAAACAGAGGATGTCAGTTCAAGACTTGGAAAGAACTCTCGGTGATTTAAATTTTCAAATTCAGGCCTTTAAAACTAAACAATTTATAGTCTGAAGTATTCAAAAAAGAGTTTTTGAATAGTCCAATCAAATGTGAGATAATATTAAACATTGATTGTACATTTGTCTCTAATGAGCCGGAAAAGCGGATAGTCTCGAAGTCTAGTTGATTTGTGAACTTTTTAGGTGTTCCTTTTTCAGCACACCAAAAATTTTCATAAGAAAGTAGATTTCATTTCGATCTTTAGGAGATAAATTGAAAAGGTTTTGAATTTAGAATTAAACATTTAACATTGAATGTAAATTCGAATTCTAAGTTTTTGAAATTAGACAATCTCCAACTGAAAAACATCTAAAATTGTTCAATTTCGGAGTAGAAGTCATCAGAATTGAATAATTTTTATTTGGAGGGTTTTCAAAAGATAAATTTCAAATTGAACAATTTTCAATCGAGATCATTTAAACTTGAAGCTTTCAAATTTTTCATTCAGATCAATCAAACTTCGACAGATTACAAAAGAAGCACTGTAAATTGTTCTACTAGTGAGAATATTGATTTGAAATATTGTACATGATTGAGCAATTATTTGAAATTGTTCTATTTATAAATTTTCAAATGCAAATAGCACAATTTTCAATCATTCAAATTCCATATCTGGCAGTTTTTATACTTTAATTAAAAATGGTACAATAAATGTAATAAAAGTATTAAAAGACTTTAATTTTTAAATTGCACAATTTGGAACGCCTTGAATTCGAACCAAATAATTGTGAATTTTGCAATATACAAATTATTTTTTACAATTTCTATTAAAAATTGTTCCCTTCAGTTAAAAAATAAATAGCAGTGGTTAAGTGTACCAAAATTTTGGTGCTGATAGAGGGATTTTTCTGGTACAAAAACCGGGACTTGGAAAAGGGAAAATTTGTACATAAATTTCGGTACAAATAGCCAGACTTTTTCGGTACACGTAGATGCTGCCTAAAATTTTATAATTCTAAGGGATGTAATTCAAAATTATTAAATTTCAAACGCTATTAGTTTTAAATTGTCCAGTGTTCGAAATATTAATCTATATATATATAATAATTAAAGTATCAAAAAAAGTTCAGTTAAAAGTTGATTATAATTCTGGTCATTTTAAATGGACTTTTTTGGATTGCTTGAAACTTAAAATTGTGCAGCTATTAGGATCTTAACTATTAGTAACTGTCAAAACTTAAATATTAGAATTGGAAATGATTGAATTTGCAAGGCTTTTAATTACGAAAAGTTTGAATATTGGGATTATTAATTTGATATAAATTTGAGAACCTTGATGAGTTTAAGTTGTAAATCCTGAAAATTCAAGTTTTTGAGTATTTTCGATTTGAAACTGTACCAAATGTATTATTTTAATTTGAATCTATTGATTTTACAAGCATTTCAACTATTGAGGCTTTCAGTTCAAAATACATTCATTAAATCTAGAAGGGTTCAATTTTCGATTTTCGATTTTTCAATTTTGAACGTAATTAATGAATAATTCTTATCTATCAAGGCCTTGATTATTCAATTACATATATACAATTTTGAGAAATTAAAATTTGAAACTAGACAATTTTGTATATTTTCAAAGAGAAAAAGTGATTCCCTGGCAGGTTTGAAATAACTTTCAACATTGTAAATTGTCAAATTTTTAACGTTTGTAATTTCTAAATTAAAATCTAAAGAGTATAAAATCCCAGACTTTAAAATTTAACGATTTTGGAATTAGGCTTTAAACTTGAAAATTTTAATAAAATAAGAAGTCTGTGAAACAGTGAAATTTATAACTGGAATTTAAAGTTATTGGACAGATTTTTCAACTTAAACTAAAAAATAAAAAAATTCTCGTCACAAATAAATTCTCTGGCATTTCCCGGTTAATACCCAGCGTCATTTTCCCGCGTTTATTGATTTCTCGGCCCAGTAGGGATTCCCTTGAAAAATTGAATATTCAAGAACATTAAAGAATATTCTAAAAAATTCCAGATTAATAGAGAAAAGATCAGAACATTCCAGAATTTTTATGGGATTTCGAAAATAAATAATGTTAAAGATGATTCTGAATCATTTAAGAAAACTCCAGAATATTCCCGAGCATTTTAAAAAGATTCCGGATTCTTTAAGAATATTAAAGAGTATTCTGTTCCAAAACATTAAAGAACATCCCGTGTGGAAAAATGGAGTGGGCCCCCCGCAGGGGGCCCTCATGGATTGCTATTAGGGGCCCATGAGGGCAATCCAGGTGTCGTTCCTCAAGGACACGACATGCTAATCCGCAAGGCTCCAACATGGGCTTCCCTCATGGCTGTCCTGCAGGGGCCCTCGCGGGCCCTCGACGGTACATTTCTAATTCAAAAAATACATTTAATAATTCTCGGTCCTAGAACCACAGGGTGCAATCTTGAATTTTAGAAGTCACTTAATTTTCATTTGTTTCTTATTACTTCCCAGTCACAACAAGCGAAAATCAAGTGACTCGATCGGGACTTGAACCCATGACGAGCATCTTATCAGACTTGCGTTTTTCCTTTTGACCAACTTACCATAATATTCATAACTTTTTTTATTCAAGCAAACACTTTGTACACGCATCAAAATTTGTTGGATTTATCTTTATTTTCAATAAATTCACATTTGGTGAGATATTGTAACTATTTGACACAAAAAACAATTTATTACAAGAAAAAAATCGTTTAGTTTGTGCAAACTGAGGCGCGAGGGAAACCAGCAGAGCCCCCTGCGGGGGCCCACGTGGAATTTCTGCGATTTTTAAGTTCAACTTAAAAAAAAATCTCATCAAATTTTTAAGAAAAATTGATTTTTTGTAAGTCTGAACTAATCAAACATCAAAGTTTGTAGTATGGATTATCCACATGGGCCCCTGATGGGGGCCAACATTCCAAGAAGCACTAAGCGGGGATTTTTCCACACGGGATTCCAAAAAATTCCAGAATATTCCAGAAAAGTTCAGAACCCGAATTTTTATATAATTTTAGAAATAAAGAATGTGCAATAAAATTCCAAATATTCCTAAATATTCCAGACTATTACAGAAGATATTGTAGAATATTTTATTCCAGAACATTGAAAATGATTCGACATCTTTTTCTAGTAAAATAAAGAAAAAAAAATTCCCTGTCAAAAAATAAATTTACTCTTCTTTCCCGATTTTCTCGATTTCCCGGTCCAATGTCTGAAACAGAATCTCTTGAAAAAGTGGCGAGAAACTTCCATTAAATAGGACGCTTCATAAATTAGAATTGATGGTTGGATGATTTCCTAGAGCGACATTAAAAATGAGTGGACCTGCATAAAATGAATGATGCGACAATTTAGCCTCTCGAGGTGAGAAATGGTTTTTCATTTTTTCAAGGACTAAGTCTGAAAATGTAGGTCATCAGCTTTTCTTTGAGAAATTTTAATAAATCGGAAAATCATCTAAAAAGTTAAATAACTCTAGCCTCTCGTGAAGAAATTTCCCCATCTTTTCCTATTTGAAATTGGGTTCTGATGGGGCCCCTATCAAAATTTCTAGTTCATAAAAATCTTATGTGGGCCCTGTCAGGCTCTAGTAAGGAATTCCATGCTTCGTTTGGGTATGGCGAATCTACTTGTATCTAATGATGCTTCGACCAGAATTACTAGTCCTGAAAAAACTGGTGGTGGCCCTATCAGGCTCTAGTGTACAGTTTCTTGCCTTGCACAGGTAAGGCAAGTCTACCCAGATGAATGTTGAATTAAAATATACTGCACTTAGAATAGAAGTAAATACATTAAACTCTTAATTTAAGTCATCTGGATTCAAGTCGTTCCTAGAATTTCCGCCGGCTGGAATTCGTTGATGAGGTGGTCCAATGAGCCAAGAGAGAGGCGCTCGGCGGAGTTGAGCCGTTCCGTAGCCACAAAGCGGGTAGATCGAACACTCGCGTGCATATTTCGCATTTATTTTAAAATACGCGCGGAAAATTCTCTTCTCATTAATTAGTCTTCATTATTAAAAAGTTCCATCCTTTAGGATAAAAAATCTACATTTGTACAAAATACAGTTAAAAAATATTATGTATTCTTACTGGAAATGGTTCATGCTGCCCTGACTGTTTCCGTCAAAGAAATTCTTGGAAGAACCTCACGGTCATCGTAAGTCATACCCGAAACCCGACATAAATCCAGAGTTGAGTGTATTTAAATTTCTAATACATTAGGAAAGCAATTAACAAATTTGCTACATTTATCGGTTAAGTTCTTGCAATATTTGAGAGATCAGTAACATCAAGCTAAAATTTATTGCTTGTAGAATAATGCTAAATTTATTTTTAAAAAATCATTTTTGGCGAGGTAACAGAAGTTTTCAAAAGTTATGTAGTAAAATGAGACAAATTAATTAAAGTTTTTGAAATTCATACTTTTCGAGATTTTGAAAGTTTCAATGAAAAGTTTCAAAGTCAGTGAAAGTTTTGAAACTTCAGCATTTTTAGCTATATTTATAATAACTATAGATGGAAAATGTCTAATTTACATTTAAAAAAGGCTTTTTATTATAAAAAAATACATCTTACTTTTTTTAAAATGTGTCAAAACTGTTATGTTGTTTCAAGAAAAAAAAACCTTGTTATGTTATTTCAGATGTCAATAAAAGCGCCAAAGTTTGAAATTTTTATCATGGTTGATAATCATTCAATTCAAATATTTTTTTTAAATTTTGTATATAGGACGCATTTATATTTTATACATTCATCAACCAAGAACTTTTCTATTAAAAAAGACGAATTTTTAACTAAACAGTTGAATTTTCAAAAAGAGATGACTTTTTAACAAAATCGTTGAATTTTCTACCTGTATAAAGACGAATTTACAAAAAAATGAATTGTCAATCAAGCAGTTGATTTTACAACCAAATAGTTGAACTTTCAAGCGAAAGGGACGAATTTTCATTGAAATAGTTGAATTTTCAACCAATTGATCGATTTCTTTGACAAAACAGATTAAGCTTTAACCAAGAACAGTTGCATTTTGAACCAAAAAGTTGTATATTGAAGCCAAGAAGACGAATTTTTTAGAAGATAGTTGAAATTTTTGATCCAAAATGACGTATTTTCTATATAAAAAGAGAAATGTTCAAAAAAATTAGAGAACAGTCAAATTTTCTACCAAATGAGATGAATTTTAAACAGAATAATAAAATTTTCAACAAGGTAGTTGAATTTTTAACTGCAATGATGAATCTTTAACCAAAAAGTTCAACTTCCAACCAAGTACATAGTTGAATCTTCAATCAAAAAAGATTAATTCTCAACAGTTAAATTTTCTACCCAAAAATATGAATTTTCAAACAAAAAGTTCATTTTTAACCCAAAACGACGAATTTTCAAAATTACAGTTGAATTTTTAAGCCAAACAAGCGAATTTTCTACAAAAGAGTTGAATTTTCAACCAAAAAGTTCATTTTCAATCAAACAGTTGAATTTTAAGCAAAGGACAATCAATTTTCATTTAAAAAACAACAAAATACATGAATTTTCAACTAAATAGTTGAATTTTCATCTGAAAAAGATTAATTCTCGACCAAAAATGACATAATTAAATTCTCAGTTGAAAAAATTAATTTTCAACCGAAAAAAGAACGAACTTTATAAACCAATAGAATGAATGTTAAACAAAGTAGTTCCACTTTCAACCAAGTATGTAGTTGATTTTCCAGTAAAAAATTTAATAGTTGATTTTTCAAATAAAAACGCTCAGTTTTCAGCCAAAAATGGATTAGTTATATTTTCAATTAAAAAAATTCATTTTCAACTTAAAAAACACAAATTTTCGAAAAAAAAGTTAAATTTTCAACCAAATAGTAGAATTTCGGAATTCATCTCCTTTGGTTAAAAATTGGTTTCATTTTTGATTGAAAACCAATTTTTTTAATCGAAAATTCAACTATTCAATTTTTGGTTGGAAATTGACTTTCTTCAGTTAAAACTTCAACTATCTAGTTAAAAAATTATCTTTTTCGATTCAAAATGAAGTATTTGGTTGATAATTCATGTATTTTGTTGATAATTTTGTCTTTATTGGTAGAAAATAAATATTTTTGTTTAAAAAGTCATCTTTTCGGTTGGAAATTAAATTATATTTGGGTAAATCTTGAACTCTTTGGTTATTAATGCAACTATTTTGCGGAAAAGTCATATTTTTGGTAATAAATATTATTTAATTACTTGATTGAAATTTGAACTACTATTCAAAAAGTAAATTTTTTTGGCTGAAGATTTATCTTTTTGGTTGAAAATTCGTTTCATTTTTGGTTGAAAACTATTTTTTTAATCGAAAATTTAACTATTCCGTTTTTTGTTGATAATTTATGTATTTTGTTGATGATTCGTCTTTTTCGGTAGAAAATAAATTGTTTTGGTTAAAAAGTCATGTTTTCGCTTAAAAATTCAACTAAATTTGGTTGTATGTTGAACTGTTTGGTTGGAATGCAACTATTTTGTTGAAAAGTCATATTTTTGGTAAGAAATTCAACTACTTGGTTGAAATTTGAACTAGTTTTCAAAAAGTTAATTTTTTTGGTTGAAGATTCATCTCTTTGGTTGATGATTCGTTTCAAATTTTGGTTGAGAACTAATTTTTTTAATCGAAAATTCAACTATTCCATTTTTGGTTGGAAAATGATCTTTTTTATTTAAAACTTCAACTATTTGGTTGAAAAATTATATTTTTTGATTGAAAATTAAATATTTGCTTGATAATTCATGTAATTTGTTGATAATTCGTCTTTTTTGGTGGAAAATGAATTTTTTTGGATAAAAAGTCATCTTTTCGGTCGAATATTCAATATGTTTGGTTGAATGTTGAACTCTTTGGTTGAAAATGCAAATACTTTGTTGAAAATTCGTTTTTTTTTTTGTTGAGATTTTATTTTTTAAACTAAAAATGTAACTATTTCATTTTTGTTGAAAAATTATATTTTTAATTGAATTTATCTTGCTTGGTTCAAAAATCAACTACTTGGTTCAAAGTTGAATTACTTTGTAAAAAATTCATTTTTTTGTTGAAGATTCATCATTTTAGTTGGAAATTCAATCATACGGTTGAATATGCAACTATTTTGTTGAAAGTCATATTTTTGGTGAAAAATTCAAATACTTGGTTGAAAGTTGAACTAGTTTTTAAAAAATTCATTTTTTTTGGTTGAAGATTCATTTCCTTGTTTAAAAATTCGTTTCATTTTTTGTTGAAAACTAATTTTTTCAATCAAAAACTTAACTATTACGTTTTTTGTTAGAAATAGAACTTTTTTCGTTAAACTTCAACTGTCTGGTTGAAAACTTATCTTTTTAATTCAAAATTAAGTATTCGGTTAAAAAGTTATCTTTTCGATTGAAAATTCAACTATATTTGGTTGTATGTTGGACTCTTTGGTTGAAAATGCAACTATTTTTTTGAAAAGTCATGGTTTTAGTAAAAAATTCAACTAGTTGGTTGAAATTTAATCTACTTTTTATAAACTCAATTTTTTTGGGTGAAGATTTATCTCCTTGGTTGAAAATTTGTTTTATTTTTGGTTGAAAATTAATTTTTTTAATCGAAAATTTAACTATTCAATTTTTGGTTAACCAACTGATCTTTTTCAGTTGAAACTTCAACTATTTGGTTGAAAAAGTATCATTTTTAATTAAAAATCAAATATTTGGTTGATAATTCATGTATTTTGTTGATAATTCGCCTTTTTTGGTAAAAAATGAATCTTCTTGGATAAAAAGTCATTTTTTCGGTTGAAAATTCAATATGTTTGGTTGAATGTTGAACTCTCTGGTTGAAAATGCAATTATTTTGTTGAAAATTCGTCTTTTTGTTGAAAATTAATTTTTTTTACTGAAAATGTAACTATTCCATTTTTGGTTGAAAAATTATATTTTTAATTGACTTTATCTTTCTTGGTTCAAAAATCAACTACTTGGTTGAATGTTGAATTACTTTGTAAAAAATTAATTTTTTTGGTTGAAGATTTATCACTTTAGTTCAAAATTCAACCATATGGTTATAAATGAACTTTTTTGTTGAAAATTCAACTGTTTTGTAGGAAAATCGTCTTTTTGGCTTGAAATTCAACAGTTTGGTAAAAAATTACAATATTTGGCAGACAATTAACTTTTTTGGTTGAAAATTGAACTATTTTGATAGAAAATTCATCTCTTTGGCTAAAAATTAAATTATTTATTTGAATAATTATATTTGATTTTCTTTGATTTTTCTACCGATCTCATATCAATATTTAGATAATGATTTATTTGAATATTGATATATTGAAGTATTTGGCAGAAAATTAACTTCTTTGTTGAAAATTTATCTGTATTCGAAAAAATTCGTCTTTATGACTTGAAAATTGAACTATTTCGTTAATAATGCAACTGTTTGGTTGAAAGTTAATTTTTTTTTTTTTGAAAATTCGTCTCTCTGGGTTGAAAAATCATCTCTATTGACGGAAAATTTTTTTTGGTCACGTAAGCGTATTGGCAACTAAACTCACTTGAAACGTGAAAAAGCGCAGAATAAACGTGACTTCCGTGCTTAGCCAACGGCT
>JAUMHM010045226.1:0-15309 GCA_032362435.1 Melikaiella ostensackeni
TCAGAATGACGAGACACGTAACATATAAAAAATTCAGCCAAATTAACGGAAACCACTTTTCCCATAGGCGTGTTACGAGGTCCTTTGTTAAGGGAGGACGAGAGGAAAGCATTAATTCGTATAATTGTTGCTGAAGCAATAAGTTATCGCAATTATTAGTAAGTATATATTACAATCATTATTATAAAATCAATTCAGTGTCTCGAAAAGTATTACGATTCGCTCAATTAATGCCACCAGTTTCAAGCTCTTATTTCTTTTTCTTGCAGCGCCCCTGCTAGAGAAGTGAAATGGGAGTTATCCAAAGCGATTGTCAACGAATTCCCGGCTTCGAAAGATAACGGCAGAGCTCACGGATACGTGAGTTCTATTGACTACATCACTGACACTAAAGGATTGCTTTATTTGCAAAATTGAAAGAAATGTTCTTTTTAAAAAGTGTCTTCTTCACCTCCACAATACTAATTAAGACCATTATATTATTTAATATAGTTAGATCTTGATCCTTGGTAATGAAAAGATTTTACTTGCAGATTTAAATACTTTGTCTTTGGACTTGCTTACAAGTAATTGGAGTATTTTAATAGAAATCAGCGATATCATGACTCATTCCTTTGGTAGATATGGTTAGTAATTCCTTTAGTCACTTATTGTTGCATATTGAATTACTAGATTTCTACTACTTATCAGTAAAAGATTTCGCCCTCATTCAATTAGTCCAAATTATTATTAGTCCTTCATTAATTAGTCAAAAAAAAGGATCTGTGAATATTATCTCGGATCTTTTCACTCTGTTTGCATTTATAATTGCATGATGCTCATTTGATAAACACCTTGTTCCCTCATCATGATAAATCAACAAAAATATATTTCCTTTCTTACAAAGGAAACATTAATGAATTGTTAAGTTTTAATTCAAGGAGTTGTTTCTAAAAATGCTAAAAAAAATTAATAAATATTTTTATAAATCCTTGTGTCAGTTTTGAGATATTAGTGGTGAAAGTGAGTCTTCAAATTTCATCAATTTATCTGCAACCATCTTCAAGTCATCACCTTAACAAAAATGAGCGACATCAATACGCATACATCCGGACAATTGCTTAGAACGTTGTATTAGACATTTAGCAGCTGAGAAACGTTTATTAAAATAATTTGAAAAATATTTGGAATTGCTACGACTACACATCAGAATAAGCTTATATTTAATTTTGAAAGTATTAACATTTATACATTAGAACTTAAGCAACTTTAAATTTCAAAGAGTCTCAAGTGGCCACCCTGAGATGTATTTTAGGTGAAAAATTTTGCCGATAAAGATTCTCTTGTATCTTATGTCGTTTTTCCTTAAGGACGTTAGATAAAGGGGACTTGGAAATTTTTTTGGGTCCCCCCAATTATTTTTCATAAATGTTTATTCAAATTTAGCAACTCGGCATCTAACTCAACCTAGGATTTCAATTTTGATTTTATAAGTCTATCCTTATTCTCTATATTTGATTTTTAACTTTGGGTTTCAATTTCTATATCGCCATCTCATTTTGCTTTTGATTTTCATATGAAAAATCAGACTTAAGTTTATTGTATTCGCTTATATGATAACATACACCGAACTCGAGTAGAAGACTAAACTTTTGATATAAGTTATTTCCGAATCTAAATCGTAAAATTTTCTACATGAGGTATGAATAAGTCCTAAATAGTTAGCATGTTCAAGGTCTAACGATGCGATAAAGCAACCCGGGGACATTAATCTAGTAACAGTTCTGCCATCTTCCAATTTAAAATGAGTCGTAGATATATAATTGTTAAGATTTTTTTAATTTAATTAAACTCTAGGCGTTCCATTGAGTTTTGGCACTAGAAAAATATCTGATACAAATCGATCTGAACTTTCTTGACATTTTTCTATGGCTCCTTTATGAATTAGTTTAGAAAGTTGGTCAGAAATTTTTATTCCGTCATCACTGGATCCCGTTCTTTCTCATGGCTCAAAATTTTGAAAAGATTTACTCAAAAAAGGTATTTTATAACCTTTCATCCAAGGTAAAATTTTTTCATCAAATGTAATTTTTATTCAATTTTGACTAAAGAGACTAAGTTTCGCTGCTACTTGACTTACAGAATTGAGTAATAGTGCCTTCGGTTCTCCTGATGATCCTTCTCCGTTCAAGATCTGTTTTACAGGTGGTTCGGATATGATATGTCTTCTGGTTCAGTTTTTGATGCGATACCGGCTGTGATCTTTGCTGACGTCTCTGCCCGCCCGACGTCCCATGATACGAGTACTTCTGTCGACACTGACGGGACGGGAACTTTGAGTTTTTTAAATTTGAAGACTTATTGGATAGAGTTTTTCGAACCGCTTTCAGATCCTTACAGGTACTCTCGATTGCTTTTGCAGATTTTAAAGAATCGTCCGATTTTGTGCTGAACAAAAATTCATCAACTGCCGTCAAATTCAAAGTTTCCTTCGTAGGAGTCTCGAGATTCGCCAAATTAAGACTTCTGCGAATGGCTGATTCATTGTGCTGAAGGTCCGCTAACACTCTGCTCGCTTCGCTTAAACATTCTAAAATTGATAAACCCTATGTCAAATTTTCCTTTTTAAAAATGATTGATAAAGCTTTTCCAATGGCTAAAGGGGAAGCTGTAATTTTCTGTTGTTTTCAAATTATGCGAGAATCCCTTTTACGAACTGATTCCTGCATAATCAATTTCACTTCCGGATATAATTTGGGTGAATCGTTCAGCAATCAGTTTTCTGGTGGTGGATATTTTTTAATCAAATCTTTTTGCTTATCATCAGGAAGACTTTATTTTATGATGTCATCCCAGCGAACAGCAAGATCCAAATTGATTGCTGGCGCAAGCACTCTTTCCTATAGCAAATTCTCTTGCCCACGACATTCATCACATCATTATTCAAGACCGCTTTACTATTATCCGGAGGGGCATCCAAATTTTTAGTTTCATCCTAATCCTGCTTAAGATCATCGTCATGAGGGATCGAACGTGATCTTGACCGGTTTCTGTACACATCATCTAGAATTAAACATTAAAAAATGTAATCTGATTTTGATTATAAAAGAAGAAAAAAATCTAGTATTAAATTTAATAATCGTTTGTACGAAGGATGATTATAAACTTTTATTTTTCATCACCAGGCGGGTTAGCGTTGAATTTCAAATACTTCATACATTTTTGAGTAATAACTCAAATATTACATAGGTCCTGTGGGATGATATCTACTTACGACTGCAAGTACTTTTTGATTTGGGAGAGTATGAATCTAAGGAGCTTGAAGTTGGAGATGTAAACCGACGTCTTCTATGTCACCTGTTCGGTCTGCTCTTTCTTCTATTTCGCCATTTTCGTTTTCTCCTCAATTCTCTCTAATCGATTTAGCCGTCTTTCCAAATCATCTTCATAGGAACTATCCTTACTTGATAACGCTCTTATTCTTCTAGAACACATTTTTCTTGAAAAAAATAAACTTGCACACAAAGTGTTTCATCGAAACAAAGTAAAAGAATGACAAGTCTTCTTGGGAAGGACTGTGTGAACCCCTTGCTATTAGATACTTTTTTGTTTTAAAAAACTTTCAAAATTGTGGGAATTTGGCAGGAAGTAGAAGGACTACATGTTGATCATATGAAAGAGGCGCGTAATGCAATCTTCAATTATTATTCATTTTGAATGGGGAAATTAAATTCGTAAGCCATAAAATTAATGAAAAAATATTTTGTTACTGGATGATATAAAAATTTTCGGATTTGAGAATAAATTTAGCGTATTCGCAATTTCAAACACATCTATGTTGCGAATCGACGCAATGGATGCGCATGCACACCGACAAAATGAAAATATTCTCAAAAATGAGGACACTTGTGGGCAATGACATATTTTGCACACTTGTAACACAAATAGCTATCAAGCCAGAACACATATTATTTTATAAAATGCAAAACTTGCGATACTAGGTAATTTCTAATTGAATGTGAAAGAAGTGTAATCTTAAAGAAAAATTTTAACTGAACATTATTTTTTTTAAGTATGCTGAGAAATAAGGGTCTCTAATATTAGACCACTAATGTCCATACAAGATATTATTTTAGAATACTACAGTTTAAAAAAAAACGGAGAAGTAGGTGCGTTGCGACCAATTGGCCCTGGCTGGGGTCCGAGTTCAGTCGTATTTATTATTTTTTATTTTACTAACTGAATCAGTACCTTTTTGATAACTCGTTTTCTAAAAAGAAAATCTAATAGTAGAAGAAAAAAATTGAAGACATCGGTAAACATTTACTTTTGCTCTTCAACAACGTTGATAATTGAAGAACGTTGATAATTATCAGTAAATTATAATTTATTCAGGAATTTACATCAGAAAGATATACAATATTTTTTATAGGTATATTTGTATTGCTTATTTTGTGTACAGATTAATATTCACGTAACAGGTCTCGGTCTTCGTGCAAGCTCAATTCCCACAAGTTCTCCATATTCTCTGTACAGCAAACAATCCATGCCATTTACATCTTTCCGAAAGATTTTAATATGAGGGTTGTCAATTGGAGTTCTGTTTCCATCTACAAGGGAAACTGCGCGCGGTCTTCCATTATTATCATCCCACACCCCAATTTCTTTGCGCTCAAGAAGGAAAACCCTATCTGGATGGAGCATTGGGCCTCTATGAATTGCCGAAACATTTAATTCTGTAAATGGAAAATATAGATTTTTTACTTCAAAATATTGAAAATTAATCTCAAAACTAACACTCAACAATTCCAAATTGAAGCACTGAAAATGAATTAGTATATTATGTACCAAGGCACAGTGGGCCAGGGGACCTGATTTCTTGTCAAAAAGTGAAATTTCCAAATTTTCGAACTCTTACGAAAGATGAGGTCGTTGCAATCAGTAATAGTTAGAGGAGGTATGACGTAAATGATATATTAATTAAATCCTGCTCCGTTGGCAGTTGTTCAAAGTATCAAAATATATTTTGATTTTTCAAGTGCCTTTGGTTCAAATATTTGAAATCTTCATCACTGAGTTATTAATTACAAGATGTTTGCTTATTTTGTGTCAACCTTCGGCATGGAAAAGTGAAAAAATGATAATTAAATTTGAAAAAAATGTTTAGCTCAATTCAGCAATATTATTGTGAACAAATAATGAGTACTTTTGATTTTATTTTTATTTTATTTCATTTATTTTATTTATAATTTTTATTATTTTATTTTATTTATTTAATTTTTTTATTATTTATTTATTTTTTATTTTATCAGGTGTCTAATGTTCCCTAAATGTTCCCTAAAGTGTGTACTTGAAGATAGGTCGGCTCACTTTTGCTCGTTTTCATAAATTGCAAAAAAATTGTAAACAACGGAGTCAGCGTCTGTCCGCCAAGTACCAGCCGTGACCGAACACTGGGACGGATCTGGTATCCTGTAATTCTCAACGGAATCAGAAGTTCTTTTTTTAGAGATTGAATAAGATTAATTGAATTGGATTAATTAGATCAGATTAATTATATTAGAATAATTAAAGTCATTCAGATTAATTTTGAAGAAATTCGATAATTTTTCAATCTGCTGGTCGCCATTGGATCCGCTACTTTGAATTTTGAAATCATAATATCAAATTTAAAATTAGTGACTCAAAATACCTTTATATAATGAATTTCAGATAAGTACGATAATTTTCAAAATCTGTTGGTCACCATATTACATCCACAATTTTGAATTTTGAAATTATGATATCAAATTCGAAATCAGGGACTCAAAATACCTATACAAAATGAATTTCACAGAAGTCCGACCATTTTTAAAACCTGTTAGTCGCCATATTAAACCCGCCATTTTAAATTTTAAAATTGTAATATCAAATTCGAAATCAGTGACTTAAAGTATTTTCAAAAAATGAATTGTAAATAAATCCGACAATTTTTAAAATATGTTGCGCGCCATATTGGATCCGCCATTAAAATTTTCAAATCCCAATATAAAGCTTGAAATCAGTAACTCAAAATACGCTTATGAAATGAATTTTTTTTAAATCCGATAATTTTGAAAATACTATATTGGGATCTGAAATCATGACATCACAACGTCACGTGACAGGCAATATGGTGGCAACAACGGCGTCACGTTACCCATGATACATGCGATGCAAAGGGTTTTTAATTTGTTTCCCAATTATTTCGAAGAAATGCGATTCAGTATCATAAGAAATGTTTATAGTAGACATTTTAAGAAAGGGGAATAAATTGTCCACGTTGGAAATGTTATAAGTATAGGACAAATGTCAATTATAAGTTGATAGAATCTTCATCCAGTGTATTGTTTTCGTGAAGAATGATTTTTTTGTTATTATTTGAAGCAACTGAAATCAACAAACACTAAGAAATGTAATGAAATGGATCAAAAATGATGATTCGTGCGGTATTTTGGTCTCATAAGGTAGAAAAGTGGTTTCCTTCTAGTTTGTACCATACATACATTGGACACATTATATCCTTGAAGAATGGATAATTTTCTATTTGAAAATACATTTCAGTACAATATTCACATAAATTCATCTTAACTGAGTAGAAAATAAATTCTTACATGTATTATTATATTGAAGTAAAAGAAAATAGTAACATCCAGTTACAAAATAATAATTTTTTCAAAGATAATGTGTCTAATGAAAACAAGAAGGACTTTTTTCCATTTCATGAGGCCCAAATACACGAATCCAAACTTGTCTTTTGGTGCAGCTTACATTTTCAATGGTTTTTATTGCCTCAAACTGAATGAAATATTTATTACATAATTATTTTTATTCTGAAATACAAATGGATGAAGTAAAACGACCCCCTTATTTTAGTACTGCATTTGGCCACCAGTTAGCGTATCGATGTATTTCAGATCTCAATTAATTTGATGTTGGGGCTGTTGAATAGTATGCGTGAATTTAGGTTTATCGATCTTTCGACAATTTTTGATCTACTAGTCACTTATATGTATAAACAATTTATTATACGAGCTTTCATCGGAAAGTGTAACAGCTCTATCAACAAGACTGGTAATTACAGAGATGTTATCTTTCATTACAATGTTTGAATTAAAATTGCACAGCCCCACAAAAAAAATTTCTGCAACCCGAGCTAAACCATCATACTCATATGTTTTTGAGGTCGCTGAATCCGAATCAGGGGTCAGTTGACCTCATCAGGTCAGAATCAAGGTCAATTGAAGGTCAAAATGAAGAGAACCGTTGGATGGGAGAAAACCTTTATTCTCAGACGTTTTTGGGGTCACTGAATCCAAACCTGGGGATAGTTTGACCCTGATGGGTTAGGATCAAGGTCAAGTCGAGGTCAAAATGAGAAAAAACCATTGAACCGGCGTGAAACACTACTCTAAGACGTTTTTGGGGTCGCTCAATCCGAATTCGGGGTCTATTAGACGTTATCAGGTAAGGGTTAACGTTATTCTTTTGTATGGGCATTTTTGACAACAGGAGCGAGATTCTGTTGACCATCGATGCTCCCCTCAACTACGGTTAACAAGTTAGGATGGCGTACCCGAGTACAATCCTCAGGAGAACGTACCTTAACGTTGGAGCCAAACCATTAAGTACTTCTTTGAGCGCAAGTCCATTCACGCTCACCACTTCGAGACTAGAGGATTGAAAGGTTGATTTATGCCAAGTGATTAAGAAGATACGATTACCACTGCAGCACTAATTAGTAGCAACAGTTTCTTTCTAAGGTTAAGAAAAGGTAGTGTCAAATCATCCCCGCAATCTTCAACAGCCCGAACATCTTGGTTATGATTAAGGGACGTAGTGTAGCATCACTGACCAGCCTAACTTCGGTTTCTGAACTAAAAACTCAATTTATGCAGTGATACTCCGATCTTTCCACAAAAATTCAAAATCCTGCTACCAAGAAGGATACTGGGAACGATGACAACTGCTTTGAAAGGAGATGTGTAGAATGATCCGCTTCCTAGTCCATCGTGGTATCGAAGCCAGCGATGGCGCGCTGTCTTGCAGAGGGGCGTTAGGATATAAGGATTAAGCCGTAGCGTGTCTGGCGACGAGTTGACTTTGTCTTCGTCAAAGTCGGAAAGGCCTCATACTTAGACCTGGCGAGGTATGAGAGTTGTCTCTTCCAGGACGGTGGACTCACCTGCGACCGGTCCAGGATCCCTAACGCGTGGGTCTTCGTAATATACCATGGCACCTTAAAAACAAAACGAACATAAAACGGCTTCTAAGAAGAAGACTTCAAAGTCTTCGTTGCAAACAAACCTCATGGGGTCGAACTGACCCCGGATTCGGATTCAGATACCCCAAAAACGTCTAAGAGTAGAGGTTTTCTCCAATTGCATGGTTTTCTCAATTTTGACCTTAGGATGACCTTCATCCGACATGATGGGGTAAAATGACTCCAGATTTGGATTCAGCGACCCCAAAAACGTCTTAAAGTAATGGTTCACGCCGATTCAATGGTTTTTTCTCACTTTGACCTTCACTTGACTTTAATGGGGTCAAACTATCCCCAGGTTTGGATTCAGCGACCCCAAAAACGTCTGAGAATAGAGATTTCTCCAATCCAATGGTTTTCTTCATTTTGACCTTCAATTGACCCTGTTCCTGACCTGACGGGGTCAAACTGACCCCGGATTCGGATTCAGCGACCTCAAAAGCGTATAGGTTTGGTGGCTCAGCTCGGGTTGCCGAAAATTTTTTTTTGTGGGGCTGTGTTGACATACCTTCCTGAACATGGTGGTTTCCGATACCAGTTGGTAATGATACTATTATTTTTTTGTAAGGGGTGATATCTAAGAAATTATTTTTGTTGTTGTTCTCGATCTCAGTCGTAAACTTTAATCTAGGATGATAGGCGTTAAATTTAATAAGAAATTTGTTGCTTTTATCCTCAGGAATGCAAGTCAATATATCGTCAGCATAACGAAAGTAAACAAGCAGCTTAGAGGATAATTTACCGATTACCTCACTTTAAAGTCCCTCCATCACAAGGTCGGATATTATATCTGATAGCGAAGACCCCATTGGAGCACCAAAAACTTGCTGGAAGAATTTATTTTGAAAATACAGTAAGCGTTGTCGAGGCAAAATTGAACCAATTTAAGGAATTACATAACAACTTTAATTTAAACATTGCAATGAAAGGTAAAATCTCTGTGATTAAGTCTTGTTCATAGGGCTATTATACTTCCCGATATTAAATTTCCAACATAGAATGTGCAAATTGTTGTGAATACTCTCAAAATCAATGGTTACCCACTGAATTTCATCAAAAAATATATAAGTAAAAGGTTAACAGTTTTAAACAATAAGAATTTAACTTTAACAACCGCGACTCAAGATGTAACTCAAAAACTCGACTCAAGTAGACTCATTGCCCTTCCTTCTTTAAATGCACTTGTCAGGTTTTATTGTTTCTTTTGTCTATTGAACTTAGAACTCACATCATTTATATAATTCCTTGCGAATGCGGCTTTAAGTACATCGAACAAACAGAACGGTATTATAAAGATAGATTTAGGGAACATAAAAATGATTGTAAGAAATATTCTACGGGTACAGCTCTTGTTTTTCTTTTTATACTCTCGATCACAGCTCCGATTTTTCTAATGCTAAAATATTAGGAACTGAGAATAATGATAGAAAACGTACTTTTAAGGCGATGGACATACATATTTGAATTATTCCCGCTTTTTATAACATTCAGAACACGCGATACGACTTTAGGTTCACCAGATTTATGAAAGCATGCCATCATTGCTATCCTGTACCTAACCTCACTCCTGGACACGCAGCAATGCTGAAAAGGAGTGCTGCCCATAATATAATTAGCTTCAACACTAATAATGTACTGCATGTACAGGAGTGGATAATCTTACATGCATATCATGACTATTATGTTTTTTTGATTTAACTTTCAAAAAAATTTGTATCACTGCTCAACTCCAATGTCATTTTCAAATCTATGTATTTTCAACTGTAAGTACCTTATTATCTTTTAACATCGTTATCGGTCATCTTATTTAGTAACTTTCATTTTCAAAAAACGTTTGTTAGTCTTCACAGTTTTGTTTCTATAATTATATATGTACCCTGACGAGGTCCGGCGTCGCTGGACGAAAGCTTGTATACTAAATTATTTATACGTATAAACGGCTAGTATATCTACCTAAAACCGTCGGAAGATTGACAGACTTCTATTTTGAATTACGAGTGTATGTTTAATACTAACTTAGAAAACCTTTCAAATAATGGAAATTTTGAAAATTCTTTAAAATTTTTGTAATTAATCTTTTTTTTTTAAACTGTCGAAATTCATGAAAATTTTCGGTAATTTATAGTAATTTGTGTTAAATAAGGTATAGGTAATACTTCAATTAAAATTTATTCTACTTATGATGAATGGGCATCGATAAGTGGTGTCTTTAACACATCGTTCTTTGATCACCATTTCTATCTCACGTTTTAACTTTTTGTATAAAAATGCGAATATAAATTATAGTTGGACCAAATTTTCTGTTTAAGCAAACAAGCTTCATAGTTATGATAGTAAATCCTCGTTCATAAAAAAGACGATGTCGATGTTTGAAAAGCTTTAATGTTCAGAGTTGAATACTAATTTATTTTCATTTCGATGCAGTTAATATTGAGAAACTCCAAATTTTAAGTGATTCAAATTATTGAATAATTATGTATGCTGGATAAGCTCACCACAAAAATGAACGAAAACAGCGATTGTAAAGAGTGGAATGCTGATAAGGATCTTCATTATTTCTGTAGAAACAAATAAACGGTGACTGATAAATCTGGATAATGTTCACTGCTCTATATACTTTAATCGCTTATTACCCGAAAAGCCTTGGGATTGATTAAAATTTAAAATGTTTGTAGACTACTTGGTAGAAGAAGTCAAATATTTTTTGAACCAGAACAAACTATTATAATTGAGGTGTCATTTAATAGAGCTTGGTCTTTTTCATTCTTCTGATAAGATATATGTTACAGGGATTCGTATGAAACTTTCATCACGTTGCGTGACGTTATTCTCGAACATAACAAAAGTTTCGCTATTTTAGTTATCATTATCGCGATGGGAAACGAATGTTCAGAAACATGAGTTTCTGAAAGAGCGAGGATGGTCCGGGTTGCCCAGGTGGCTTACCAGGTCAAGTTTTAACATTTTTCGAAGGCATTCAGGTGTTAATCCTCCGGAGGTATCTAAAAGTCGTAATTATAAGAACTACGACAAACCAGGTGCTCCAGAGAATTCACCAGGTCACTCAAACATATTCTTCGAGTAATTTTGAGACTCAACGTTCCTACGTTCTCAACATACTTCGAAGGCATTTAGTTGTTAACCCTCCGAAGGTATCTGAAAATCTTAATTATGTGAATAAATTGTGCTTCAGAGTATTCATTTATACGACTCCTTTCTGATTGCTCTCCTTCTGGATTTACCTGATCTACAAGTATTTGTGTTTCGTCGGGTTCATTGGAATATTCAATTGCATCATCACCTGAAGTCGCATATTGATAATAATCTAACCTTGCTTGAACATAATCTCCTGCTGCGTTTTGAACATCATCCTCTATAGTGTCGAAGCCTTTACGACCTCCTGAAATGTGCGTTCTTCTGGCGCCGACAGTTTTAAAAGTCTTAGGACAACCAGAATGAACACGAGGCGCATTAAAATTCTTCACATTTCTGTGATATTTTATTGAATGTTTAATGACAATAATTGAATCATTAAACTTATCATTGCAGTATGGGCATTGCTCCATCTGCAAAGTCACAATAATAAATTGTTATCTTTGAGTATTTGAAAAATTCATCGGAATATTAATAATTTTATTATTAATAATTTCCTATAAATTAATTGATGTGCGGAATTATTTTTATTTCGGATGGGCGGAAAATCATGGGTGAAAATTTTTTATTCACAAAATTGAAAATTAATGGAACTATTTATTCTGACCCTAAAGCCAAAATTAGCATCCACAGGGTGGCTTTCCGGTCATTTCTCGGTCATTAAAATTTGTTTCACGGTCATTAAATAATAGTTTCCCATGAATAACAGTTGATGCAATGAGTTTTAAAGTTTCAAAATGTTTTTTATTCAATATTTTGAACATGCAAACATGAATTCCTTTTTATTCTAATATTAAAATGGATTATATAATTAAAGAAGTACAAATGGAGATTTTCAACTAACCCTAGTAATTAATTCTTTTAGTGCGAACATTTTTTTATGTTTCTGAAAGTAACATGAAGCTATTTTATATAATGAAATAACAGTGTGAGTTAAACGAGAGCATAGGTTATAAATCTATGTTATATAAATATAATCTCCAGTGACTAAAGCGTGATATTAAAATATATAAACTTTTACGTTTTTTGAAAAAATGAGATTACAGAATGCTATCTTCGCGGTTATCGTTAAACGAGGCATATTGTACCTTCATCTTTATTAACATTTCTGCAATAATAAGCTTTATTTCGTTACTCAGTTTTTCAATCACTTGATCAATGACTTCTGTACTTTTTCGTGCATTTTTTAAGATTGCATTTAAGTTGCTTGCTCGCTTATTGGTAATTATTAATAATAATATTATTAATAAGGCTTACTAATAAGGCGGAAATTTAGAATTTCATAATGCATATAAAATATAAGCAAATCACCTCATGTAACACATTTTTGGAAAATCAAAATCGCTTTTCATTAGAAATTGAAAAATTTTCGTCATTTCCCGGTTTTTCCAGGTCACAAAAAATTTCCGGTGATTTCCCGGTTTTCCAGTCCAGCGGCCACCCTGATCTTATCGGAAATGTTTTTCAGTGAAAATTTTTCCAGTTACATTCCTTATAATATTAAATCGTCTGAGTCGTTGAGATTATAAATTTTCAAATACAAACAGTAATTTTGAACGCTTCAAATCAAAATATGATATCTCAAGATGAATATCGACATGAAAAATTACTATGCAGAAGATTGCCATATAAAAAACAAAATTTTCTTAAAAATCTCATATTTTCAGAATGAATATAAACACTGTTAAAAATGTTTGTGATTTAACAATACTTTACAATACAAATTGTTATGTAAAATAGCGAGCAGCGTATTGTAATGCGAAATTACAATAAATTCATTGTAAAATTACAATACAAGTATTGTAATTTCCAAATATATTTTTCTTTAAATATAGTTCAAACATTTTTTGAATTATTACTGAAGTACTTTGAATGTAAATATCGTGAAATATCATTTGCTTAATATGCTGATTGTATTAAGAATCTTCGTTAATAGACAAATCATTAGAAAATTAAATAAGTTAAATAACTAACCTGAAAACAATTTATCATGTAGGAAATTTTTACCTTTAGAATGCGTTTTTGGGTATTGTTTACCTATACACTGTTAAAAATGTTTGTGATTTTATAATACTTTACAATACAAATTGTGATGTAAAATTGCAAGCACCGTATTGTAAAGTAAAATTGCAATAAATTTATTGTGAAATTACAATACAAGTATTGTAATATCCAAATATATTTTTCTTTAAATATAGTTTAAACATTTGATGAAGTATTACTGAAATAACTTGAATTAATATGTTTTAAAATAAGATTTGCCTAATATACTGATTCTAACAAGAACCTTGGTTAGATAGAAAATTATTAAAAAATTCAATAAGTTACATACCTAACCAGAAAATAATTTATCATGTACTGAATTTTCATCTTAGGATGCATTTCTGGCTACTGTTCACCTATACGTCATACTTAATTCTTGATTTATGTATGATCAAACGCTAAGACCAGCGATCTTTAATTTTTGATTAAAATATAATGCAAACCATATATGCAGGAATGTTTCATTTTTCTCATAATTCGGTGTACAAAACATGTATTGCAAAATTACATTATGTTTTGGTAATAAACTTCCAATACAATTATTGTAAAATTACATCAGAAATTTTTAACAGTGAATCCCAAGAATGAGCGGGTTCGCATGTTGAAGTCAGAAGGCGAATTAAAATCGTTGAACGCCAATTCAGAAGATGTATTAAAGGAAGATTATATAACCAAATATGAAAAGTGACCAGCTTCAAAAGAAGACATATGTCTAGCAGATTTTGTAGCCTTCTCTAGGCCGAGTAAGAAGAAAAATGAGAGCGACGATGAACACTATTAAAAATTTCTACTGTAATTTCACAAAAAATGTTTCGGAAGTTTATTATCAAAACCTAATGTAATTTTACAATACATGTTTTGAACTCGGAATCACGAGAAAAATGAAAGTTACCTGCACATATGGCTTCCATTATATTGTTATTAAAAATAAAAAATCGCTGGTCTTAGCGTTTGATCATACATAAATCAAGAATTAAGTATGACGTGTAGGTGAACAATAACCGAAAACGCATTTCAAAGGTGAAAATTTCCTACATGATAAATTGTTTTTAGGTTAAGTATATGTAGGTATTTAATTTCTTAATGATTTGTCTACTAACGAAGATTCTTGATACAATCAGCATATTAAGGAAATGGTATTTCACAATATTTTCACTCAAGTTACTTCAGTAATAATTCATAAAATGTTTAAACTATATTTGAAGAAAAATATTTTTGAAAATTAAAATACTTGCATTGTAATTCTACAATGATTTTTTTGCAATTTTGCGTTACAATACGGTGCTCACAATTTTACATAATTTTACATCACAATTTGTATTGTGAAGTATTGTAAAATCACAAACATTTTTAACAGTGAAGATGAAGACCATAATGGAAAAGACGATGATAAAAAACAACGCGATAAGGCCAATGATTATTCGATTTAGAAGACATAATCAGAAACAAGATTCCTTTAATTATTATAGAGGACTAATAAAGTTGTATTTGCCTTGGCGATGTGAAGTAAGCGATATAATGGCTAAAGATTGTAAATCCGTTTGCCATGAAAATATAGACACAATCAAAGAAAACAAAAAGAGGTATTGCGCTGTTGATGACAAAGTATTAGATGAAGCCATGGAAAATGTATTTGATGCTTTTGAAGATATTGAAGGAGAGGAAATAGAAAAATTTAATGAGAGAAAATTAGATAAAGAACAAGAAGTTCATATTTTGGAACAAGCATCAAGGGAAACTGTTGAAGATCATCAGGGGCGCACAGAGACCTTAGGAGGCCCGGGGCATATTGATTTCGGGGGCCCCATATTTTCCGTGATTTACATTTCCTAGCTGGCGAACGTCAAAAAACC
>JAUMHM010045237.1:0-15309 GCA_032362435.1 Melikaiella ostensackeni
TTTTGCACACGATTGAAACCCGAAACACCTCCTTTCATCATAATGAATCATCGTGAAAGCATTAAATCTATAATTATAAAAAAGTTTCAAGATTTATGTGACATTTTTCTGGAGGAAATGAAAATATTTCTGCAGGTTTTTTTAAAACATTTTTTAGATGATATTTTTGAAAACATCTGCCATTTTTTAAGTGAATTGTACAAATCGTGTCACAAGCAATTTTATTTCATTTTTAGGTATATGAACCCCCAAAAACGCTGTGAAGATAGGAGGCATCCGCATCAGGGTGGTTCAAAAATGCATTGGAATTTTTTTTTCGTGCTGGAGGATAACAATCTCCCCAATTAGGTTCCAAATCAGAAAAAAGAAATTTCATATTTTTGTGATTCAGAAATTTTAATTTTGAGTGCCGTTGGGCATTTGATATTTTCCATGTAAAATACATGAGAAAAAATCATTTGCCCCGAAAAGTACCCCTAAATCCAAAAATGTCAATTCCTGACGAAATATACATCTTTGAGCACTTTACTCTCGTCTTTTTTGCCAAAACTTATTATTTTTGGTGAGGTGAAATAATTATCAACATTCTAAAGTGACTTAAAATTATTCTAACCAATTCTATCTGTTTATATAATTGTTTTTTATCAAAAAGTCAGCTTTTTGCTCACAGAATGTGAATAAAGGTTGCCTTTTTATATATTTTATACGTTTTCGATACAATTAATAATTTTTCAAAACATACATTTTTTTATATTCATGAATTGTTTAAACAGTTGATTATTAGTTTTTTTTTCAGTATTTTGTCAAATTGTAAAAATTTTTGTACAGAAGTTCGATTCTTATTATGAAATATTACTCTACGTAGCCTATCAGTACGTGCTGTGAGACAGTGTTGTTTTGCTGCTGCTGGGAAGTTTTCCTGTATCATTTAATAATTTGCTATAGAAATTGTATGAATAGGGATAAGTTGATAGGGATAAGTATGATATGTTTTCATAAATTTCTAAAATAGTGCCTAGGTGAGTTAGTCTATTACCTCGATCGCCTCCCACCCCAAAAACATTCCTTGGGGTGCCAAATACATAAACAAAAAATTATCTCCGTTTGTGACACGAAATGCATAATTGGTTACTTCATCCGCCGGACTATTTAAAATACTTTTGAAATTCTTTTTTTTATGACAGCCAAATATCGCATAGCGCCACCTCAAATAGGAGCTATTTTCTGTGCAAAATGCATATCCATCACAAATACATTTAATGATCTCTTAGTATTGTATTTTCATACTCTCTACACCGAGAGGAAATCCGTGAATTTCGTTCACGGGATTGACTCTTTTCGAGTATGCGCGTTCTCGAGATTTTGGTTCAAGAATTTGATGCTTCTCGAGTAAGGAAACTTAGGTGCATTATAATAACGGGCGTTTGATAAGTCCGTGATTGAAACGCTCGTACTACAGGTACATGATTGAAAAGTAAGATTTCCATGCGCAAGATTTACGGCACCGTCAATACTCCAACGCTCGGGACACATGCCTTACGGGTATGTAAGCCAAGAGATTTGAGATGCTAGCACATACTCGAAAAACATGTGTCCCGAGATTTTCGTTCAAGGATCGTTTCATATACGCATGCGACATCAAAGTTGAGATAGAGTCGAATCAGTCGAATCTCGGCTCGCGCATACTCGAAAAGCATGTGTCCCGAGATTTTCGTTCAAGAATCGTTTCATACCTTAAAATCAAGAGGGCTCCCGATGCCCATGAAATTTATTCTCGGAGTCAACGCTATTCGTGCTCGGAGTCAACGCTACTGAAGCATGTGCTCCGTGATTTTAAATTATGAGCAATACCCTGCTTTTATGTTACGTAAGCCGAGATATTTACGCATGATTCTCATACTATGAAAGCATGTTTGACTCCGAGATTTAAAATCATTAGATTTCTATGAACAAAACTCACGGATTTTCTCTCGGTGTAGGGTTGGACTTTTTTTTAGCGTTGCAAGTTTTTGTTCTCCAAGAGATTTTTTGTGGGAAACTTGATCGAATTTTTTTCAGTATCAGTATTATGTGACTGATAACATTTATATTCAGACTAACTAGTTGAAATAAAATTTAAAATATATTGCAATATCACTTTTTATATATTAGGTGATAGAGCAGTTTCACCATTTACAAAATGCTCAAAGCAATTTTAAACTTAAAGTAGAGCTAAATTTTTTCTCTTCTTTATCTTTTGACATCAGAATGAGGAATTAGCATCGTTTTTCATTCAAGAAACAAAATATTTAATTTATTAAATTTGTATACGTGCAGGAATGCATAATTTTGATTGACACCTCATAATAAGATTTTTGTTGGACAACACTTTTACTTTTATATATTATTTAGACTGTAAAAGTTGATTTTTTATTGCTAATTTTGAATCTATAAATATAAATAATATAAATAATAATATAATATAATAAAATAAAATATATAATATAATAAATAATAATAATAATAATAATATAAATAAATAATATAATAAAATAATAATATAAATATAAGTACAACTGAAAACTTTTTTAATCTTTTGCTTCCTCTACATCCATACATCGATTCATGCAAGCTCTTGTATTTCTACGACTCCTTATATCCCTTCCCTTTTGAATCTCATACACACATTCCAACCATTGTTTCTTTGGACTACCTCTGGGTGCGCTACCTCTCACTTTACCTGAACACACTTGCTTCATTAAACGTTCTTCACTCATTCTTTCAACATGACCAAACCATCTCAGCAAATTTCTTTCTCTCTTGTCAAACAATGTTAACTCTACGCCACACTCTTCGAGGACCGACTCATTTCTCACTTTGTCCATTAGCGTTTTACCGCACATATTCCGCAGGAATTGCATGCCAACTGCGTTCACTTCACTCCTATCCTTTTCTTGATACGCTCAGGTCTTACACTCGATTAACTACCATTATATATTGCCTTCATTGCTTTTAGAAGTTAACTATTCACTCCATACTCTTTCAGGACTTCTCAAAGCTTAGATCTATTTATCTTATCGAAAGTTTTTTCCAGATCAACAAATGCACAGAAAACTCTTTCGTTTACTCAAAACACTTTTTCTAGGATCTTTCCCAAACTAAATATCTGATCCGCACGTGATCTCCCTGGCATAAATCCACATTGGACCTTCCCCATAAGTATTTTGGTGAATATTTTGCCCACGGTACTTAGTAGACTAATCGCTTTATAATTAGTACAGTCACCTTTCTCATCCTTTCCCTTGTAGAGTGGAGGGATAAGCGCCTTTCTCCAATCATTTAGAACTTCACTGATCATAGTACACATATTCATAAATTCGCTCAGCTAAACAAACAAATACCAGCCACCGCTCTTGAGTATTTCAGCAGTGATACCATTCACACCAGCAGCAGTTACTTAAGAGCTTTTGAGTTACAGATTCCAAATTTTACATGAAAAAATTAAAGTTCAAAATGGCAGATCCAATATGGCGACAAAAAATCTTTGTCAAATTATCCGAATTGTACAAAATTTATTTTTTGGGGGATTTCTGAGTCAAAAATGCCTAATATTGTATACAATATTAAAATTCAAAAGTGGCAGATTCAAATGTGCGACTAGTATTATTTGAAATGATTTCTGATACAATATTTGGAACGGGAGTTTTAAAATGTAACAACCAAAAGTTATACATGGATGGAATAAATATATACAATATTTGGGATCTGTTTCTCAAAAAACGCTTTAAGCTATGAGTTTAAAAGAATTCACGTAATTGAAGCGCCGCATCGTAGAACGGGATATAAAATATTTTTGCGGAGTGAGGGGCAGGGAGGGGGCGGAACTTTGCTCAAACCTAAGCGGCCAGAGGCATTCCACTCGTCGAAAAATATGTTTTCTATTTCATATTTGAGTTTTTCACTAAAATAACCTCAACAAAATGAGTCTTATACAAATCGAATAATTTGGATTTTGGATACGCCATTTTGAATTTTTATTTTTTGATGCGATATTTGGAATCTGTGACTCAAAAAACTCTTAGGTAATGAGTTTGTTACAAATCAGGTTATTTTATTATTTTGGCAAGTTTTCCGGACTTCTCTCCCACTGTGGAATTTCAGTCGTGGACATTTCATCGTGCCGAACCACAGTGGTTGAAATAAGGACTTTACTGTTAAAAAGAGTTTACAGCCTTTAGTTTTTAGACGATTTACCATTTTCATTTTTTTTAAATAGATGATTTCTACTTGTTGAGAGATCCCAGAAACGCCAGTTTTGAATTTAGCCTTGTTTATAATTATTTATTTCACGCAAAATGTGGCAGAATAGACAATTTTACAGTTTTTTTTTTTGGACTTCAGGAGCGACTGTCAAATATCAGAAAACGTCCTAAATCTATGCAGGGGCACTAATATAATACAAATACTTTGCATAATAAGTAAATTCATTGTTAGAACAAATTGAGTGAACGATTTCAGAATAGAATCGTTTAATGATCCAAAATTGGGTTCAGTCTACTGAAACTGCTATAGCTTATGTCTAGTGCAACAGTGATAAGTGAAAATGTATAAAATTATTATTGTTATAAACAATTATTATACAAAACTTCATATATTCACAATTTTCTGTAAAGCTGACGATTTATATTGAGTGTAATTGCTTATTATGCTTCTTGATCTTATATATTCTGAAAAATATTTGTTAAAATAAGATAAACGTAATTTTTATGGACAAATTAAAGAAACAAAAGGAAAATTTTAGCATTTTTGCGCAGGATCTCCGGTTTTTTTACGCAAGTCTGCCTCAAGAAGCATTACCGGAGAGGGTCAACTACGGAACATTGATGAGTATTAACAATTTTTATAATTCATAAGCAAATTAGATAAATAAAAGCCAAATTTTGGCATTTCCGTGCAGAATCTTTGGTTTTTATCGCAAGTCTGCCTCAAAGTGCGTTACTGGAGAGGCTGAAGTACGAAATATAGATATGTATTAATAATTGTCATTTTTTATAAACAAACTCGATACAAAAAAGGAAAATTCTGCAATTCTTGCGCAAAATCTTGAGTTTCTTTAATGCAAATCTGCCTCAAAATGTCAATTTTTATAAAAAAATTAAATAAACAAAAGACCCATTTGGCATTTCAGTGTAAAAAAATATTCTTTCCTCCACTTATTCTATTTGAAATGACTCAGGAATGTAGGTTGACGACGAATATTTGTCTTGAATTGAACATCTCTATTTGCATAAACAAAAGCCACTTCTCGACGTGTTGTGAATGAATTCTATAGGAAAAGTCATGGATTTTATATCTTGATATTTTTAACAGATTTCCTCAATTTCAGTCTTTCGTATGCAATCAGTGGATCTTAACTGACTAGTAATTTATGTCATCATCATTTGAAAATAAAACAAGATATGAGAACAAGTGTGGAAGTAAACTTGTTCGTCTTGAAAATTCTTAAAAAATTTGGCTGAAGAATTTCTACCCTATCTTTAGACTCACATATATTTGTAAATGTTTTATGTACCCATTTCAATGAACATAGGTAATTAGGTAGATACTCAGTTTTAATTAAATTCAAGATCCTGAGTAAAATGATATTAAGCATTTTTAATAATAATTGTTTATAAAGAAAGTGAAATATCAGACCTAATTTAGATTTTTTTACTCATTTATTTCACAAGTAAAGGGAAAGAATAACGTTTTAATCATTAATGAATTACTGGCAGCAAAGTTCGTAAATTAAAACTTAAGTCCCTTATTCTATGAGGATCAGTTGAGCACTTCCTGCCACAGGAAGCAGAGAAATATATATGTTTTTCTTGAGTCTTTCAAGAGGAAGTAAGAGATGAAAATAATAAAATGTTTTAACCTGAAAATTTAGTGAGAGGAAGAGAGAATAAGACTGCGCGCAGTGGGCGAGGGTCACGGTTGAGACCGTGCTATCGCTCAAAGTGTTAACGCTGCAATGGACAGCGATTAAGTAATTAACTCATCTTAATTACAGCCCTGTTAGATTCATTGTCACTCGTACGGGGACCATTCCACGCCTGGGCGTTAAATGCTGTTCAGAAAAACCCCAGCAATACGCCACCATATCAATCTTTGAAATTTTTGTGAATTCTTTGATTTGTGTAAGATTTTAGTTTGTGAACGTTTGCTCGAAATCTTTGAAGTATTTTACAATATTTTTAAATCTTTTTGAAATCTTTTGAAATCGTAAAAGATTTCTTGAAATCTTTGTACAATCTTTGAAATCTTTGAAATCTCTCTGAAACCTTTCAAAGTTTTATGAATTCTCTGATTTATGTAACATTTTAGTTTAAGCTAACGCTTTCTTGACATCTTCACAATACTTTGCAATATTTTAAAATTTTTTTTGAAGCCTACTGAAGCCTACTGAAATCGCAAGAGAATTCTTGAAATCTTTGAAAAATCTTTGGAATTTTTCTAAAATCTTTGTTTGTTTGAAATCTTTGAAGTACTTTGCAATATTTTGAAACCTTAGTAAAATCTGTGAAATCTTTGAAATCTTTCTGAAATCTTTGAAATTTTTATGGATTCTTTGAGTTGTGTAACATTTTAGTCTAAGTTAACGTTTGTTTGAAATCTTTGAAGTACTTTGCAATCTTTGTGAAATCTTTTGGAATCGCAAAAGATTTCTCGAAATCTTCGTCAAATCTTTGAAATCTTCAAAATCTTTCTGAAATCTTTGAAATGTTTGTGGATTTCTTGATTTATGTAAGATTATACTTCAAGTTAACGCTAGTTTGAAATTTTAAAAGCATTTTGCATTATTTTTAAATCTTTGGGAAATCTTTTAAAATCGCAAAAGATTTCAAGAAATCTTTGTGAGATCTTTGAATTCTCTGAAATCTTTCTGCATTCTTTGAAATTTTGGTGAATTCTTTGATTTATTTAAGATTTTAGTTTGTTAACGTTTGTTCGAAATCTTTGAAGTATTTTGCAATATTTTGAAATTTTTATGAAATCTTTTGAAATTGCAAAAGATTTCATGAAACCTTTTAAAATCTTTAAAACCTTTGAAATCTTTCTGAAACCTTCGAAACTTTTATGAATTCTTTGATTTATGTAACATTTTAGTTTGAGCCAACGCTTTTTTGAAATCTTTGTGAAGCCTTCTAAAATCGCAAGAGAATTCTTGAAATCTTTGAAAAATCTTCGAATTTTTTCTAAAATCTTTGTTTGTTTGAAATCTTTGAAGTATTTTGCAATATTTTTAAATCTTTGTAAAATCTTTGAAATCTTTGAAATCTTTCTGAAATATTTGAAATTTTTGTGGATTCTGTGAGTAATGTAGAGTTTTAGTCCAAGCTAACGTCGTTTGAAATCTTTGAATTAATTTGCAATATATTGAAATCTTCGTAAAATTTTTGAAATCTTTCTGCAATATTTGAAATTTTTGCGAATTCTTTGAGTTATGTAATATTTTAGCCTAAGTTAACGTTTGTTTGAAATCTTTGAAGTATTTTGCAATATTTTGAAATCTTTCAAAATCGCAAAAGATTTCGAGAAATCTATGTGAGATATTTGAAATTTTTCTGAAATCTTTGAAATTTTTGTGAATTCTTTGACATTTTTTGAATTCTTAAATTTATGTACATAAGATATTAGTTTAAGTTAACGCTTGTTTGAAGTCTTTGAATATTTTTCAATCGTTGAAATCTTTGTGAAACTTTAAAGCCTTTTAAAAATTTCACAAAGACTTATTTATTCTTGAATTTATGTCAGATTATAGTTTAATTCAACGTTTATCAAAGATGATTACACATAAATCTGTCTTGGATCGTAGTTTAGGACGCATGTATCATTTTTTTTTGTGAAGTATCGGAGAATTGCTTAGCGGATGTTTTCTGATACTCACAAAGATCTTGAATGAGAATTTCTCAAATGTGCACTCACCTGCAACAGCAAAAAAGAATTTCATTAGCAACAAAATTGTAACATCATTATATTATAAATAACTTAACCTTTCTCCCTTCAGATGCACATACGAGTAGATGCCGTTTAAAAAATTTTCAGAGTAATATGCTTGTTATATGTCAAAAACTTTCAACAAGACATATGTATTCTTATGTATTTTGAGTCGCTGAATCCGTATCTGAGGTCAAAATAGCAACCTTCACGATTGCACCCAACTCTTGATATACTGCGCCTCGACTTACTGCATCCCTAGAATTTTGCCAGTTCGCACTCCATGACGAGGGAATCCGGGGGACAGGGGAAGACGCGCGGCGACCTTGACGCAATCACGCACATCCGTAGCGACAAAGCGTGCAGCTCACATACTCGCGTACATTTTTCGCATTTTTTTTTTTTTAATACACGCGGAAAATCCTCTTTCTAATAATTGGTCTTTATTATTGAAAAAGATCCATCCTTCATGATAACAGGAATCTACTTTTGTACAAAATACAGTTTATCAATATTATGTATTCCTACTGGAAATGGTTCATACGCCCCTGACTATTTTCATCGCAGAAACTCTCGGAAGAGTCTCGCGGTCAAAGTAAGCAATGCCCGATTCCTGCACTAGTTCGAGAGTTGAGTGTACTTCTCGACATAATCTCAAAAAATCTCATTTTTGGGTATGTGATGGAAAAACATGGTTTTATTATGGATTTCAAGCCACTGAATTCAAAAATGAAGTCAGATCAATAATATTACTGAAAATTTTGAAACATGACTTCAAAACGAAATTGCCTGAGCGGCACTTTTCAGGACTAAATTGAATTAATGTACTTCCATGCATTGAATCCGATACGTAAGTCAAATTAGTGTTGGTCTTCCATGACTGTATGAAAGAACAGCCTTTTTTAGTATAACGCACTCTTTTGCATTCGAAAGGCCTTCGTAGCGGCATTTTCCTTTTTGAACTTTTTTCTGAGGTAAATCTCTTTTCAATGTCCAACAGTAGTCCGCCATCATATTTTCATCCCATCTTCCTTGATATCGTTGTTCCATCACTTTAATATCTTCATGGAACCTTTCAGCCTGTTCTTCACCGTAGTCTCCAAGATTTTCTGGGAAATATTCGACATGAGAATCCATGAAACGGAGCTTCAAACTCATTAAATACTTCAATTTTCTGAAACTATCGACCATTCTCGAAATCTTTTTTTTTACACTCTGGACTTTTAACGTTTCCCAGGAATTGTTCAACAACATTTTCAAAATCGAGTCATGCTCTTCTTTTCAGTTGAAGTCATTTCAGTAACAAAAACCGTGGTCTTTTAATATCTGTCGAATTTGAGGTCCATCAAATATCTCTTCTTTCAATTTAGCATCTGACAACTGGGGAAACTGAAACATTATGTACTGAAAACATTGTCCATCTTTATTAATGATGGCCTACAAATTGCTGCTTGAACAATATTTTTTGAAGGTTATGGTGCGGAATTTCTAGTAATATCACTAATCTGACTTCATTTTTGAATTTAGCGGCTTGAAATTCATAAAAGAACCATGTTTTTCCATCACATACTCAAAAATGAGATTTTTTGAGGTTGTGTCGAAAACCAATCATGAAAGGTGCAATTTTGACCTCAGATTCGGATTAAGTGATTCAAAATACATAGGAATACATGTGCCTCGTTGAAAGTTCTTGACCTTTTTTTCTTGTGTGGCTGCGTAATTCATTGTGTATTCTTCTATCAATGAGAAGAAAATAAAAAAATTAAACAAAAAATATGCAATTCTTCTTTCATAAGGAAGCGATAAAATAAGAAGGAAGATCTTTAAAAACTGCTTGCCACATTATTATACATATAGTTTTATTCCAGGACGAGGAAAATTAGAAAGCCTTGGTAAACAGTGACATTGACTTTTACTTGCTCCTCGTGCCTGAGGTTCATATTACCAGTTTCGCAACATTCATTGATATTTATTTTTGACCGTGAATTAAACCACAGTTGTCACTTTCGCAAGACGTTTAATCGACGCTTATGAGTGAAGTCGCCTAATCATGTATAAATGAAGCTATTAGAAGCGAAATTATGACAACATTGTGACTTAATTTATTATTTCCTGCAAAAGATTATAGATAATACATAAAAACAAAAATCATAGTGAAATTAAGAGATAAGTTATAAATGTCAGTTTGAATTTCGTATAAATTAATTTTAAGGCCACAGGCTCACCAAATTTCGATTACCCTAGACACGCTCATAACAATAATAATACCTCACACTAAAATACGGATGCAGTGCATTGAAAAAGGCATCTAACACGCACCGACATTTAATAACCCGATAGTCCGCAAACCCGAATGCAATCCACAAACCCGCATTTAACTTAAAAACCTGAAACGACTTGTTATAAATGTAAGATCGAACAAACTAATAATAGATGTTTGTGATACAAGTGCGCCAAACTGGTGATTGCTACGCGGAGAAAAGAGAGATTGAAGACTTGGATATTCAGGGCCAGAATCGTGTGATAATTGCAAAATTTGAGGAATAGATGCAGAAGACACGGGAAGGAATATGAAAATACACACTAAGTTGGTCAAATTTTGTGTTTTCATGAGTTTTCATTTCTCAATCACAGACATATTGAGAATATAAATGTCTCCTCTGCGTGAAATCGTTGGTAAATCTATGATGAGATATCATTTTTTGTAGATAAAAAAATATATATATAGTAAGGACATTTTCATCCCAGTCACAGGGAAACGTGAGTGTGAGTGAGAAGACAATAGATGGCGCATAAGAGCGTCCTTTTCGCACATATGGATATGACTGGTATGAAAAGGACCTTACTGTATGTTGTGTCTGTACAGGTCATAAAAGTTGCAATTTTGCAGGAACGTTTAGATATAATAGCACATTTATACCCCCAATCATTTCTTATATGTGTCGTCAAAATTCCGGAATATTCTGTATATACTAAGGAAAAATCTACTATGGAGATGAGGTTAAAAAATCAGAAATGAAGCTGTGAAAAATCAACAAAAATAAAAAAATTAATTCCTCTCATAGGCGTTTTTGTGCTACCATTTTTTTAGAAAACACATCTTTGACACTCAATCTCACACCAAAAATAAAAATAAAAATTATTTCCAATAAATATCGTAATCAATACATATTCAATGTCAGATGTGATTAAAATACAATAAAAATAACAATTTAGCAATTATTCTGACGAAATTAATTAAAAATAGTATTTTTTGTTTTTTGTGATAGATTGAAAGTCGAAGATGTGTTCTTGAAAAAATGGTAGTATAAAATAACTATAATTATTGTTATTACATGGAATAGTGAACAGTTCTAAAGTTTGTTAATTTTTCACAGCTTCATTTTTAATATTTCAACCTCATTTCCATAGTAGATTTTTTCCCTAGCATATACAGAGTATTGACGAGCCGTATAAGAAATGTTTAGGAGTATTAATGTGCTCTTATATATAAATATTTTTGAAAGAATGTATCAAAATGTGTAGGACTATTTCTAGTCCAGAGGAAATGTGGTTTCATGATAACTACTGAAAAATTGAAAAAAGGTTTTTTTGGACCACCCTAGTATATATAGTTATAAAACATTTCCCGAGGAGTCCATCCTCTTAATTGAGTAGAAGACGCATTAGAATGTGGAAGTCTTTATAATTACAGGGGGCCATAAAATTAATCTTAGTATTACGACAAACCCAACAGATAGGTTTTATCTTATAGTACATTGACTAATTGATTATATTTAACTGGAAATTACACTGTAAAAACTAAAGATCTATTTTTTACGGTATCCTTTTTTTTTCATGCTCTGTTTTTGAATAGGATAACTTCATTCTGCTGTTTTTAATGCAAAACAAATGACGCTGGGATACCACCAGTGGTTTCATTTTAGTACCACTCGAGACTGTTTTGTTCTGAGTCTTATTTTAGTACCTGAAATTAGCCCTGAAATAATTCCTTCTTTTTACAGTGTACAATCGCATTCGCAACTAGTTGTCAACTGTCTGCAGCTTTTTTACCCAATTTTGGGATGTATAAAATATATCATATTGATATTTACTCTTACGGTTGTAGGACAAGAGATGACCATGGCCCACTTATATAATGTCGTAAAACATTCATGTAACTTTACATACATCCTATTTACAAATATCAACACTTATTTGTATCTGTGCATATGTACATATACATATACATGTATACATATATACAATTGTGTATCTAGTTTAGTTTCGAGCAGATACCGATATGTAGGTATAGCTGTATGGACAAGAGATTCAGTTGGCCATGTATTACATAGTCCAGGAATCCCTCTTGAGATTATCTCACCGCTGGCAGAGACGATCGAATCGAAGGTCTCAGGAGAATCAAAAACGAAACTTAATTTCAACCTGGAGGTCGACCTTAAATGTAGAAAGTCATGGGTATTTAAGGATGCGAATCGAGAGCATCGAGCGTACATCTCGAGATGTTGACTCTGAGAGAAGTATGCGCTTAGTATAACAATTCCCTTATAGATAGTTGTGGTCGCAAAATATGATTATAGGAATAGAATAGATTTGATACGAAAAGCTGTGCCTCACACTGTCACACGTCGATCGTCAAAAGTACACTGAATTCGGTGTATTCTTGAATCGCAACATTTTTGTCATACGAAAACAAATGAAGGTACAATGAAAATTTTTATTTTTCAAAATGAGATGCAACAAATTTCACACCAATGGTTTTCTGTGCAGTCAATATAAATATAACAACTTAAACCTTCAAATTTGTACTGTACATTTTAATTTACTTACGTACTTGATCTTTATTATAAGCATTAAATTTCAAAATATTCATATCACAAAAAATAATTATCAAAAAATAATTATTTTTTCTTAAACGCACGAGACCCAGCAAAATTAATGGCGGAAACTAGTTTCGTACAACCCTGCAAAATACCTGAAATAGTTTTATCCCCCTAGCGCATGTTAAACCCATCCTGATTCGCCCCATAACATTTGGAATAATCTATAAAATATGCTAATGTTGAAACTAGATTTTTTTTTGCTATTCTTGACAAATTTGATTCCAAAAGAACACACAAGAAGTTGTATCCCTCTGGTTCACATGCAACGCCCCGATTCATTCGACAAATTTAAAAAAAATCGGTGAAAATACACTAAATTAAAAACACGAAAAGTATAATAACAGAATAATAACCGATAATAACAGTATTGATAATAATAATAAATTGATAATAACAGAATTTGGTGCCAAAAAAATACAAAAAGGTGTCATTCATCTAGGTCATGTGGAAAACACCCTACTTGTTATGGGTTAAAAGGAGGTGAGTTTTATATGAGTTGGAGGGATGAAACTTTTTTGGTAGTCTTATGGCATGAAAAACCGCCATTATCAGCGAAAAATTTTGAGTTCGGAAATTGGCGTATCTTTACTGATTTTTTGAAACATTAGGGTTTGAACTGGGGCGAGTTTCACATGCGCTAGAGGGATGAAAGTTTTTAGGTACCTTTTAGGGTTGTGCACTTCCAGTTTCTGCCACAGAATTGAAGGTCTTGTGCGTTTAAAGAAAATATCACTTTTTGACATGCGTTTTTCGTAAACATTGCACACTTCAGACTCATTATATTATCATCTCAACTATTAATAAGTTAACCGTCAGACGCATTACCAAAGTCGTATTTTATAACGTTAGGTCAATTGAAAGGCTAATTAGATTTTTGGTTTGAACTCGACCTGTCTCGACTAATGACAAACGTTCAGAATAATGAAACAGTTTTTATTTAATGCAAGGACATTCCTGAATTTGCAATACTAGATTGAAACTGAAAACAAATCAAGTTAACAAGCTGAGTCGCTGAAATTTCTTAAGAGCCTGATTATTTTCATAACGGCAATTTTAATTTTTCTCAGTGTGTGAATTCCAAATGTAGAGCCCTTTTGGTGCTACTCATTGTAACTTTATGCTCATCTCCTTGATAGCATCCCAAGGAGAATACTACAGCAAGAAATTAATCTTCTAAGATATTATCCTATCATCCACCGTGTGCCAGTACCAGTTTATATTGGTAACTTGTCAAAATCAATAAACTTATTAATAAAATATGACTAAGAGCATCTGGGAACTTTAATGCAAGAGATCATTAGTCTGCCATCATCAAGAGAAGATCTAACGAACAATATGTGTCCGTTAAGACAATTAAGCATGCGTACAGTTCAATATAAACAATGTATGTGGACTTTGATATAATAATAGAAAATGATAGAATCAACACTGACATGCGGAGGAGTAGTTTTTAAGTTAACAAGATCTTACGTATTACATCTACTACATTCTTATTTTTGCTTAAAGCTAGACCAGCCTATTTATTAGCTAAAAAAAGATCATTAAACAAGACTGCCTCTCTTGAAACAAAACTATTGATTTCGTGTACGTATTTAGGGAAAAGGGTAATGACTGAGAGGTACATATTAAGTTATTGAAACCATTTTGAAATCACCTTGGAATCACTTGCAGTCAGCGACTTTTGGATTATAATAGGTTCAGAATTCGTGAAATCAGCACGAAAAAAATGGCTATCATCATTTTTTATCCGAATATTGGAAAAACAGTTCTATTTGACCACAAGAATCACTCGACCAAATCGGAATTTTTTTTTTCTTAACAAAGTTATTGTTAAATGGAATTTTCGGCAACTTTTTGAACCAAACCTTGTTATTCTTGAACTGAGTAATCTGAATTAATTATTTCTTTATTTATTTAATTAATTATTAAATTAAAAATTTTATTTTTTAAATTTTTCATCAAATTAAATTAAAATTATTAAAATTAATTAATGCTTGAACCGATTTTGATGAAACTTTGGCATGTCGAATAGAATAGAATAGGCTTCGGAAAATTGTACTAGAATTTCCAAAAATTCATTCCTCCATAATTTTGTATGAAATTATTTAAAAACAATTGACTTTTGGTTGTTTTCTGGACCTTTTTGAAATCTGAAAAAATGTCACTTGACAAGAAAATTCCAAGGAATCTGAATCCGCCGAGAATAAATCCGAGCCACGATTACTTCGGTAATTATATAATTACCGATATAAGGCTGCGCTGCGTGGTAAACCAGCGCGCTCACCATCTCACGGCGCGCACTTCTTCCGAGAGCGCTTGCTTACTCTTTTAAAAGCATGATAAGGTTTATTACTTAAAGTTTTTTACAACGATCATGCACATCATGGTCAAAAAACAATTACAATAATTCATGGACAACGAAATTTTCTGAATCCGACGTTTCTCTACATTCAATACTTTTACAATC